>JAMRYI010000514.1:0-118870 GCA_029231635.1 Ditylenchus weischeri
AAACAAAACTATTACCAAACACTGCAGCCGACCTTTATTTTAGCTTTAACAAAGCCTTGACTAAATATTCAGCAAAGAGTGATGACAAAAAGACAGAAAAATTAAATGATAACCTTTATTCGAAAAAACACAGAGTGACACTAAAGAGTGCTTTTGGGTTCCATCAATTTTAAGAGGGAGAAGAGAGAGAGAACATAAATGAACAGAGAACATAGATGGAGAGAGATCATAGATGGACAATGGATATATATGGATAGATCGATTTGTAAGTTTGGCATTCAATAATTCTGCGAGGCCTGTCTCAAAGCTCGAAAGCATAGGTCAGTTTTGCTTTGACGTCTCCGATCAATTCGCCCCACTTGCTATGATTCATGATCGACTGGATTTGTTCCTTGGAGAGCTCTTTCACAAGTCGATTCTAAACAATGAAACATGGTCACCAACAACAGATGAAGTAAAAAAAAGTAGAAATACCAGCAGGCTATCTTTGTAATGCAGCTGAACATTTTGTAGGCGAATGAACTTCTCTATTGGCTCCAGACTTTGAACTCGCTTCATCATATCCGCAATCTAAAATCATTGAGTAAGTCTTGCATGGCTGCTTATCCGACTCACACGAGCACGTAGAAGGGGGGTGATTCTGTGTGAGGTGCACACCAACTCACAGCATTTGCTTAATGACAAGTAGGAAATTATGTCATTCCAAACCTCAGTTGGTATAATGGCGTGAAAAGTCATCCAAAAAGTTTTGGAACAAAGTGAGATCAGAGAACACAGTTTGGTGTAGTAGTGTCAAATCAAAAAAGATAGTTGTTTATCAAAACAGATATCGAAATCTATTTCGACACGCTAAGGCTACCATGAAAATCACTGGAGCTATTATGGGAGTTTTGACGAAGGTAGCAAAGACTTGCCTGGGACTCGCGGACTCTTTCTTTCATGTAGTCATCAAGGTTATTGAAGCATTGATCAGCATAGATGGCATTCTTGTCTTGTTCCGTGAATGAGGCGAGCAACCACTTCTAAAAAATTGAGTAATCAAATTGAATGCTTTAGTCAGAAAAAACCTTACGGTGAGCATTTCCTTGAAGACCCCTCTTTTCGACCTTTGGTAACGGAAATTGTGAAGTTTTTCCTTGCACCTTCAGCAGTTTCTCCAATGGTGTGAGGTTCTTCATCCTGTCCAACTTTCTTTTGACCTGAAACATAGAATACTGATCTGAAATAAAAGGCGACAAAAACACTAACCTCGTCTTCCAACTGGTCATCAGCATAGCGTTTCAAGAGCGCATCGTAAACATCATCCGAGAGGCCCCGTCATTGAACAGAGTCTGGATATTTTTCACTACCTTGTATATGGCTTCTGGCCCTTCTGATAGCTCCGTTGGACCATCGCGAGTCGCATGATGCTTGTCAAGATAATATTCCACGATCGTATTGACGATTTTAGCACACTGGAGTTTTTTAGTAGAGCCATCTTCCGCCATTTTTCTCAACTAAAATATTACAAATCAAATCAAAATATTGGGCACGCACAAACAGAAATTAGCAAGTAGGGTGTTATGCAGTTAGTTAAGCAAACTAACCAGCTGAGCAGGTTAAAAAAGAAAAATGAGAAATTCCATCTCAAAGCTTCAAAATTATACTGAATAAAATATTATTGCTACACCATAAGTTGAAGCAACTTTTCAAGCTGAAAAAGACTAGGTTAATTGCTAATAATTTTGTCTGTTCGAGACAAGATATTTTTCAACAAAACTGTTCTAAATACATATTCTCACGATTGAAATACTTTTGGACTAATAACAGTTTCCTACCTGCAACAAAAGCAACAAAAACTCTCTATGGCTTTGATGGTTGAATCGCTGCTGCAGTCGGGAATTTGTCCTAGCTCTTTAGATCCGATTCTACAGATCTTGACACAGGTCAATTAGACAGTCTGAGTGCTATAGGGAGTGGGCTGCACACTTCTAGTTTGGCTTATGGTCTTGATTCAGTGTCTGGGGACGGAGTGGCTGAGGGTAGCAGCGAGGAACCTGGCTATTATGTGGCAAGACAGTGTGTCCAACACTGGCTTCTAAACGTATCAATCTTCTTTGTCAACAAAGTTTTTTTGCCTAACGTTTGATGTTGTGCTGTGTATTTGTATAAATTATATTGAAAAAATATAAATTATACTTCATTGTTATATTTCTCCTGCTGTTTAGGCGTTAATATCCCGATATTTTCTAAGACAAAAATGGTGCAAAAATTACTATCCGACGCAGTTTTTAGCGCTGATTCCGAATCTGCTCTTTTTTTCACGGTTACAGGTTTCTGGTGGAAAATAGACCCATATTTTCGTCGGAAGGTCGATTTTTGAAAACGCTGTCCCCGGCTTCTTTTGCATTTTAGTGGCCATATATTTAGCTATATGTGGGGCATGATAGCGCGTTGAAAAGCGCAGAAACAGAGCTTTCTAATGAGTATAAGATGAGCGTGTGCTCCCAACAAAAATGACACAATCCATAGGAAAGTAAAAAATGGTGTCCAAAATGGGACACAAAAACTAAATGGGGGTCATTTGAGGAGATTTTGATATCTAAAAATTGCTGAAAGTGGGAAATTCGTGTTCAGCAGGTCGAAAACCCCCCAGGTGAACCGTTGTCCCGGTCGGCCTTTCCCGTGTTAAAAACACTTTTAAAAAAAGTTGGGGGAGGGGGTATATGCAAGTAGCGTCAAGAAATGCATAACAGAAAAAATACAAGAGAAATTTTGATTAAAGTGATAAGCGTATTCAAATTTCAAAAATAAATTAAAAACTCAAGAATATTTTGCAAAGTAGCTTCGAGACAAACTTTATTTGAAAAATGATAATGGCCAAACGCCTTAGTAAGGCGTTT
The DNA here is from genome assembly GCA_029231635.1 of Ditylenchus weischeri. NCBI lineage: Eukaryota > Metazoa > Nematoda > Chromadorea > Rhabditida > Anguinidae > Ditylenchus > Ditylenchus weischeri. The sequence continues at coordinate 2,883 of JAMRYI010000514.1, forward strand.
GGCCACTTTTTTCATCATTTGTCACAAAAGTGGCCAAAAGCCCACGCACCGAATTTCTTAACTGTTGTTATCATTTCCTTGTTCAGCTATTACCAATGGAAGTGATCAAGCCGATCAACACGCTTTACGCAAGAAATCTCAATGACAAGGTCAGGAAAGACGGTATCATACTCCATACATTCTTGTAAAAATTCACCTCGCCTTTTCAGATCTGAAGAAGGCTTTGTGCGTTTTTTTCTCGCAGTTCGGGTAGATAATAGAAATATTGGCTTGTGAGAATGCTAAGATGAGAGGACAGGTACGGAAGTTTCAAGAGTTACAGAAGTTTCAAGTCTTCAGCTTCTGTAATGGTGTTTTTCATATAGGCTCACATCACTTTCAAACTGGTCTCTTCGTCTTCCAGTTCTATGGCCTCGCTGCAATGATCTCTGTTCTATGGAAAGCCGATTAGGATCCAAAGAAGACTTTAAAATGATTGCCGAAGCTGAAGCAGCCATCAGGTTTGGCTTTGAAGCTTATCTGTTGAGTTTTGAAATAAACTATTGACTATTGATCATAAACTATTGATTATAAACTATTGAAGGGGAGATATGCGTGCCTACCCGAAGAGTTGCTTAAGCCATGACGTCGTCATTCACTGTGGGATCGCCAAATAGAATTATTTTTGCGTCCAAATTCCCGGATGACGCTGACTTTGAGGTGCTGAACGTGTTCTTCAATAGTAAGTTCTTTTAGAGTTTACAGTCTGCATCAATGGGAACATGCTTGTGTTTTGTAGGTTTGTGGGGGTCAGGGAGTTCGTTTGGCCCCAAATCCCTCAGATACTGCCTTTATACAGTTTGAACAAGGGACGTACTCAGCAGCAACAACTTCCAGATCAAGCGTCTCATGGAATTGCAGTTGCCTACGACCGTGAACCCTTCTTCAATGCATTTGTTGGTGTTGTAGCGTTGGAGAGAGCAGGCGGAAATAAACGATAGCTTGATTTCACTAGCACAACAATAATGATTCTCCCATACGCGAGAGCAGAATGGTCTTGACGACGAATCGCAGTCGTGTCAAGACAATAATAGTTTTAACGCACATATAACAGTTGGGTATAATTTTAGCATTCCGAAACCTCTCAAAATGCATCTTACTGACCTTTTTTCAACGATTTGACCATTTTAACGCACGTATAACGTGTTTTTATGCGGGGAAAGTCATTTTTGACAAAAATTCGACTTTTTGCTTTGAAGGACCAAGGTAATTCAACCTAAAAAGGTACTTGGATACCTTTAAAAACCAAAAAGATGGAATTTGAACATAGTTTTGTTCTTCATGGGCCTATGGAGGCAGAAAATAGAGGTAGAAACGCACACGAAAACATTGTCATGAAGTGGCCGTAAATGTCCCCCCACAAAAATATGATAAGTCATTTATTTCGTAGTGTTTCTTTGTGTGGAATGGCGATAGCATTGAATTTTAAAAATTTTGGGAAAATTTTAAAAAGTGTAACGAGTCGCAATTGTAATGAGTCACTAATTGTAAAGAGTCACTGTGACGAGTCAGAATTTGTAACGAGTCGCCTGGCAGTCTAATTTCAGATTTCTTACCTAGCCCTGGATTTTCGCTTTTTAACGAGCTATCGGTCTCCAGGCGCTACTTCGATATATTACCAACCCACCATTACACCCCCCCCCCCTTGGATACAGTAGGTGTTTAGTTGGTCTGTTAAGCTTTTTAAGAGATTTTGATTAGAGAATTTCAGTGATGACAGCAAAACTCCCAAAACGTTTGCTGACTTCCTTTACTGCTGCAATCACGCAAAGAGGGAGTGTCAAGGTTTTTTCGACTGCCAAGCGGTTATGCGAATTCGTTTCGTCAAAAATCTCACAGTGGCATCGAAAGCATTTATTCAGACCAAAGTAGACGCCCACGGGCTTCTAATAGAGAAAATACGGTATACAATAATAGTATTTTATCAAATACACAATTTAAATATGGCATAACTGCACGAAACATTGAAAAATGTAAATTTTTTGAGTTCCTACAAGTAAAACATTGTACAGCTAAAACCAAATAGCATTAATATCAAATATTTGGATGAGTTGATCTTGGCTTATTCCATCAAATAGCACTCCATCTTCTTTTCTCGTCCAATGCTTTTGCAGTCCTACAAATGCAGCTTCTTGAAGAGTGGGCATTCTCAAGAACATGGTCAAACAATAGTTGGCATAGAATTTGTAGAGAATGCCCTTGTGCAAGTGTGTTTCACTTGGCTGTATGTATTTTCTCTGATGCATTTGAAAGAGACTTATGGGCAATGCATGAGATTGCTTCACTTTTGTCAGACTAAAATGCGAAAATAGTAACAGAATAAATTAAGTAAGAAACCAGCTTACCTGAAGGTCTTGTCTGACTTGCAAAAGTGAATATCATAGATGTGGAAACAGGCCTTTTTACTTTCATTGAAATGATCAAAGCGAGGCTCCATCACTAATTGAAGTGCCTCACGTTGTTGCACCAGTTTGAAATTGTGGGTGACAGATTTTCTCATCTGGAATGCACGGCGTTTTTAAATACCAATCAATACCAATCAATTAACTTACGCTCTTGGATGCTCTGGTCTTGGGCAAATAAGCAGTGCACTGTCTGGTGCTTATGTTGTAGACCACCAGAATGTCGTTGATAATCCAGCACCATTCAGAGAAGCACTTGTCCAAGGGCAGAATAGGACCATCCAACGGCTCAGTTCTGCTCGGGAAATTATGCTCTGAGCAGAACATGTCGAAAGTACTAGACTGCTGTGAAAGGGTTGATGTAAAAGTGAGTTGAGGAATAAAAACTAACCAAGTCAACAGTAATTACGAAAAGGTGGAAGGTATCATTGTGATGGTACAGATCTAGTAGACTGTTCCCCCTGCACTCCCATCCAATCACATTGGAGTCATAAATAATCAAATTAACACAAGAATCTTCAGCCACTATTTGAAGTTTGCTTGCCCTGCAACCAGTGCACACCTGCCATTTGCCACTCTCTGCAGTTTGGAACTGATTGAGTTTGAAGTAAATGTATTCTCCAGTCATAGCATCAATTCTAAACATCCATTGGTGGGGGCACTTCTCATTGTCCTAAAATCATATATACATAAAAGTGGATCATTGAAAGGCAAGTAAGTGGCTAAAACCGAACGTCTCCTCGAAAAGTCTGAAACTTCGGGAAGGAGTAAATCGTACCATTTTGAATGGTACCAATTCAATAGGCTCAGGATTAGGCAAGGGTAGTTCAGCGTATGTTAGGACGGACTCAAACATAAGTCAAACATAAAACATAAAATATTTTTGAGTCAGTACTAACATGCGCTGGCCTACCATTGCCTAAACCTAAGCCTAAAAAGTCCTGGAAAAACAACAGGGGATCAAGGCAAACCTAACAACCCCCATTGTCAAATAGGGCCGAATTTTGGTATGATTAAACTAATTTTTTTAGCCAATTTTAAGTATGATCGTATGGCTTGTGTTCTAATTTTTAAGCCATCCAGGTGTATATTCTACTCCATGGTATAAACTCCGGATATTGGAAGGCCAAAATCGCAAATTTGGTGCTATCAAACCCTAATCCATACGCGATTTTACGTTAGGATAAATTATTTGTTTCTGATTTTATTTTTCCAGCTGAACATCCTCCTGAACCATGGGTACCTACCTTAGGTTTTGGAGTTCGAGTCGTTAAAATTACAGTTTTCGTATTGTCAAACCATGTTCAACGAAAAATTTTGGTTAGGAAACCATGGTTTGCAATCCCATGCAAAAAACTGAATTTTTTGGGATTTGGATACAGATAACCCATTAGGATATGTACCTAACCTGGTATAGGTGTTTTGATTAGTGAAATCGCTATTTCGGTCACGATTTCGAATCGGGAGCGAATTGTCCAGGGAGCTGATTGTCTTCGGGAGCTAATTGTCCTAGGAGCGAATCGGGAACTTCTGTGCAATGTGTCCCCCAAAAAGAAACAAATGAAATAGACATTTTTTTCGTCTTTTTTTTTAAATCTCTATTTGAACACATCATGATCCCATTCGGAAAAAATTTTCACGATGAAAGACTTTTTTACGTTTTCGTGCATTCAGCTTTCTGTGTTTTTTCCATTCGTGCAGTTTTTACTAGGACTTCATTTCTTTATCCGTTTAAGTCTGGAAACATGTGTCTGAAGTGTTTGTATGTGTAAATGGCGAGATTGTTGTACGTCATGAAACCGATTCCGAATGGGATCATGATGTGTTTGACAATAATAATGAATAAATATTTAAAAAAATAAGACGTAAAAATGTCTTTTTCATTTGTTTTTTTGGGGGACACATTGCACAGAAGCTCCGCGAATTGTTCGTGTACGGTTTTCAAGACAATTTTTAAAGAAGAGGGGAAATAAGTCAATTTTGAGTCAAATTTCAGACTTTTTGAGGGGAATTTTAAGGGCTGTATATAAAGTGTCCCGGCAAATTTATGAATTTTCCCGGCAAATTTATGAATTTTTCCGGCAAAATTGTAAAAGCTTTTATTCTCGGTCGTTTTCTTTTTAATTTTAAACTTTTTTTCTAAAGAATGTAGCCCAGGATCTCAGCTTTCTGACAAGCTATCAACTGACCATATCAGACTCCGAAATCTTGGAGGAAAAAGTTTTTAAATAGAGCAAATTTTTTCGAAAATGTGGTCCATATAAAAACGTTTTCCTTTATTTTTAGAAACCTGATTTGGTCAGTTGATAACTTGTAAGAAAGCTAAAGTCCCGAGCTACACGCTGGTCAAAAAAAATAGAAATTGAAAAAATCAAGAATAAAAGCCTTTACAAATTTGCCGGGAAAATTCTCGGATTGTCCGGGAGTTTTCAATTTGACCCAATTTCACATGGATCGAATTAAATTGTAGCACTAAATTACTGAAATTCAGCAACTAATTTATTTTTCCGGCATTTTTTCCAAATTTTATTTGAAAATACTGAAACCTTACTATTTTTGTTATTTTTATTTATTTTATATTTTTATTATTATCGCTTATTTATGATCAATTTTATGTGTCAAGTTAAAAAATTGGTGTATTTTACAGTCGAGTCCCACTATAGTGCGATCCCACTATAGTGCGACTCCCGCTATAGTGCGACCCTGAGACTGATTTGGTTGGCCAGCAAAGAAACCCCACAAAATTTACTCCCAATATAGTGCGACCCGCTACAGTGCGACACCCGCTATAGTGCGACACTGTGGCCGGTCTCCTGTACGAAATTTCATCCCGGTATAATGCGAATTTAAAAAAAATTATTTGAAATTTAATGTCTTGCAACGAAAGAAGTTATTTATTTGTTTTGGAGCAGTTTAAATTTATTTTCCGCTGCTTCTCCGCTTGTTTCCGCTTGACCAATTAGACGAATATTTGTATAGGGTGCGCCAGAAGAAACAAAAACAAAGCCAACTTACAGAATTTTTTCCGATTGTTTGATTGTATTTTAATTATTATGTTTGATCTATGGATAAAGTTTAGTTTGTTATGGCTGGGCTCAGAATGTTTTTATGCAAGATCCTTCTATAGTGCGTATAACACAAAAGTTTGGTGAAAGAAACCCGCTATAGTGCGATCCCACTATAGTGCGACTCCCGTTATAGTGCGACTCCCGCTATAGTGCGACTACCTTCCGGTCCCCAGAGTCGCACTATAGCGGGACTCGACTGTATCTAGTTTTCGTCATTTCTGACGTTTCGGTGTATTTTCGACTAAAAACACAGGAAATGGTGATTTTTTCCTTTGATAAGAAAAATTAAGGAACTAGGGGCTGGATTTTTAAAAATTAGGTACGTCAGTATTTCTGACTAAGATTCGAAAAAATGTGATGGAAAAAGCAAGTTAGGTGCTGGATTTCAGTAGTTTGGTGCTGCAATTCATATACAGCAATTTCAAATTGTGTCAAAAAAACTTACATGAATGCCATATGCAAAAGCCCATATGAAGTGGTTGGAGGGATCAAGAGTGTAAACTGCTTTGGAGCTGTTGTATTGAAGGCAATCGCTGGAGTCGCATGCACTGTAGCAAACAAAAGGAATGGCTGCTAAAACTTGAAATTCGTCAGCCCCACAGAAGGTTCGACTGAGCACTCGCAATTGTCCATCATTGTTGCTAGCTGCTTCTGGTTGGTAAGACGGGTGCAGATCACTGGCCACCAAAAGCTTGGAATCCACCACTCCGATGACGAATTGCTGGGTGCAGGCATCTAATTCAAGAGATTCGACCACAAGGGAGGACATTTTCAATGCTGACTGAATGACTAAAACTAGGTATTTGAATAAACCATGAGGTAAGTTTAAAGGGGCATGAAATTCAGCATATTTTAGCTTAGATACAAGATGTTGTGAAATCATGCTCTGATAATTTTGTTGGATAGCCAAGAGTATTTGACGTATAAGGAGTGCAAAATGACACTATTCAAAAAAAAATTGCTTGTCCACGCCTTAATTTTTTGAAACGCACGGATATGCCCCGTTAAGGACCATAGGCTAGTACGGACTAAACTTAATACAACCTACAATAAAATTTAAGAAGTTGGCAACAATAATTTTTTTGGACAATCCGCATAGTGATAGCTGAGCTTTAGAGTGCTAATAGATCTAATCTGGAACTGATAAAGAGTTGAATTTAGGGTCCGATTGGCGAAGAATATTTACAAGAATAATTACCAACTAGTCTAATGAAATTTAAAGGGGCATGCCAGCGTGTTACAGTGCAAATTAAGGCGAGGACCAGCAATTTTTTTAAATTGAATCGTCCATTGTTGAAGTTTTTGCAGCATTTTTCAATTCATAACAACCTGATCAATAGCCTATCTGGTAGCCCTGAATCTCAGCTACAAGGTGGCTCCAAAAGAATTATTTTTGGAAAATTGAAAAAGAAGTTACGGCCATTTCCGAGGTAAACTTAATTGGTAAACTTTTTGCAAAAATTTTATTTTGCAAATCAGAATCTCACTTTTATCGGCTCAATCGCTCTGTAACACCTTGAACAAAAACTGGTTCAGGATAGTTAAATGCTGGGCGGGAGTGGGTTAGAGTGGTTCTGAATGGTTTGGGGTTAGATTCTGAGGGATTGAGTCGATGAAACGGTAAATCTGATAAGCGCCATCGAATTTTCGCAAAAAGTTTGCCCCACACGTTAATAAACCACCCTCCCCCAAATCCAACTTTCAGTGGCTTTTGGACTTTCCGAGGTGGGATTCTGAGCGATCCATATCGTTTTCATACTATAAAATTCAAATTCCCGCAAAATTTTGGCTGTTTTGACAATACTTTTTTCATATCAGATCGATCTGATCTTTGCCCACCCCTGATTTTACCCAGTTTTGGTCACTGGGACTGGGCAAAAATAGTCTCTATATCACTGGAAAGTGACTCTGGATACATAAAAGCATGCATACCACAGTTTCTTTGTGCGGTAAACCCCAGTTAACAAAACTATGTTCAAATTTCATCTTCTAAGGTCCAAAAGAAGTGACGAAGTCAAAAAAAAATGACCAAAAACCACAGGGGAACCAAGGCAAATGAAAATTTTTTTCGAAAAATGTCTTTCCCACACCTAAAAACGTGTTTTCTACCCGTTTCACGGCATAAAAAGTGGTTTGGAGCGGTTTAAACCGTGTTTCTGGAAAAAAGTGAAGCTTAGCCGAAATCGCCAAATTTGGCACTGCGGTTAGCGACGAAATAGTCCGCAACCATCGTACAACAGTTACTTTTAGCAGCAAAATCTTGTGACGTAATATTTTCTGACTCAATAACACTCATTATGGCCCTACTTATTTAGCCCCCTCCCTCTTTAGGTCTAACCGTACCTTAAAAATCAAATTTATTGACCTTGACCCTATTTTGAATGCAGATAAATTTATCTGACTTTCAAAAGTCTAGTGCATTGCATTTCACATGTGGATTTATAAATAGATGATCAAAAAAAAGATGAATTACAAAGCACCTACTATATTTTGCCTTCCACTAATATTTTACTGGAATCAGAAAACAGAATATTTATTTTAGATTTGTGGTGAGACGTTTGCCAAAAAGCAGATTGTGTTAACTGGATGAGATACAAAGCAGAATGATAATTACTTGAATATATATTTATGACAGTTTTTATTCATCAGTAATTTCAGTCTTTTTGTCGGCATACACGCAACTTCGTTCTAAAAACTTCCACCTCACAGCCCTGGCCAGAAGCACAATGAGGAGCAGCAAAGCATTTGATTGCTTCAGCAGCTGGCTCAGCAGCGGCTGGAGGAGCTGTGGGCGCAGGTGGTGGAGGACGTGGTGGCGCGTTCTCATTAGTCTCTTTAGGCTGGTCCTTGACTGCTTCTCCTTCATTTTTGGGCTCATCAGTCTCTAAATATACAGTAATTCAAATTACCGAAATATGAGCCTAACAATATTATGGTCGCACAGAAAGTTGGTGCTTTTTTCAAAAATTTTTTGTGTGCCCTTGTGTTTTCCTATGTATATTTTTGACCATTTTTTAAAAGTTGACCACTCATTTTGTAGCTAACACTCTTGGCTACAAAATGAGGGGTCAACTTTTAAAAGTGACCGCAAAATTAATAGAAAAATCACACTGCCACAAAAAATGTTTTTGAAAAAAAAAAGCACAAACTTTCCGGACGACCTAGTATTTGACCTTGAGCATGGCACATCACAGTGATGACAGCTAATACCACAAAAATTAACGACATCTTTGAAACACTCATTTCGGAACTTTAAAATATATTATCGTTGGTTACAAGTGGTTTTTATTAAAAATAGCGAATTGACTGCTATCACCTCTCTATTTATCAAGCTAATTTAACGGGCAGTAAAGATTTAATTAGACCTTTTCCATAGGAATATTAATGTTAGCAAGAATTTTCTTGCTGAAAACTGTAAAAAAGAATCATTTTTAAGCCTGATTGTTCAACACTTAGCTAGAATTGAGCAGTCATTTGGCTACAAAAAAAACAATCAGTCCCCTTTTAATTAATAAAAAAAGATAAATACCGTATTTTCTCTATTAAAAGCCCTCCCCAAAATCGGGAATTTCTTTTATTTTTGTTTAAGTCTTCGACTCACTTTTTCAAATAGACTCTTGTTGGCATAATATACCAGAATGTAGCCCGAATTCCCAGCTACATTTTGGCACATAAAATACCTGGGGGTCAAAACCATAAAAAAAATCCAAAGCGCAATAAATAAATGTAAAAAATTCCCGATTATGGGGAGGGCCTGTAATAGAGAAAATACGGTATCACGTCGATTTTAATTATTACTGTTCACTTATGAGAAAAAAGAAAACACCAAAAATATTTTACATTAACTTTAAAAATCAAACAAAAATTTTCTTTTTATTCTTTTACGACAAAAAACTTTTCGACCGCGCTTCTTCCACATTGATATTAGGCTTCGTGTTACACATTGCCTAATAGGACTGCACATCCATTTTTAGGTTGTACTGCAAACACAAATTAATTTACAGGGCAAACTGCAAGTACTGGGATCAATGTTTCAAAACATCAAATACGATTTTTACCAAGGCACAAATGGTGTGACCACCAAACTGTTCTGAGTGACGCAAAGCCGAATAATTGGACCAACTATGGGATGGACGACAAGGGAATTCTTGTGTGCGAAATTGACATTCTGTCCCCAGGTATTTCACATAGATTTTAGGTAGAGTTGGCAACAGTTAACTCGACGTTTTGAAAAATTGTGACTTTATTTTTTGTTTTTATGTGAATTTTAGCATCGGTTACCCGAAATCGGGTAGTCTGACCCGAAATTGTTTTCAGTACAATAGATCCATTTTTGTGAACTGAATCAAGAAATTTTCATACCACTGTGTAGCCACTATACTAGGCTTTCAGTTGCGGGGTCACATGCTCAAAATTTTGGGAAAAAATACGCATAAAACAAAAAAATAAAGTCAAAGATTTGCAAAATGTCGAGCTAACTGTTGCCAACCCTAATTTTAGAGCAGAGTAATTTATTTTGTTGCAGAGTTTCGCTCAATGCAAGAATCATTCCGCGAAGACATTAAAACGAATTGGTCTTGGAAAGGGCACGTCGCTTTGCAGCAGTGGTCAAGTGATTGCTCAATCCTATGTTTCTGCTCTGCTTTTTGTTGCTCTGGTTACCATTTTGTTCTCGTCCGTTCTCAATCCATATAAAGCGTCTTATAGATCTGGTTTGATGTTGTTCCCTGCAGACGTCGTCTACAGACGATGAAAATCTGATTAAAAAACCATGTTCACGCGTTCTAAATTTTCCCCCGCCAAAAAAAATTCCTGATCATTGATTTCTCTGTTCAGATTTTTTAACTTGGTTTCTAACAAACAAGTAAAGTTAAGTAAAGTTTTGTTAGAAACCAAGTTAAAAAATCCGAACAAAAACTCAATGACTAGTAAATTTTTTGAATTGACGGGGGAAATTTTAGGACGCGTGAACATGGTCTTTCAAAAAGAGGTAACATCTGTAGACTCCTTCTGCAGATGCCTTCTGCCGAAGATGTCTACAAATGATGTTTACAAATTATTTATTGGTAAAATTCTAGCAAAATTTTTTGGGCCAAAATTTTATTTCTTGAAAAAAAAAGTCGAAGTTCTGACTGTTTTGATTACAGTCTAGTCTCGTTTATCCGACACCCCCTCAAGTTCGTTCCCACCTAGGGTCCGACACTTTTTTTAGCTCGATTTTTGAAGCCTTTTGCCAGTTGTCTTCGGTCAGTCTAGTCCTTGATATTGCAAGGATTTTACCGATCACTTTTGTACATAACAATAGTTTTTCCGAAAAGACCCGCGGGTCTCGTTTATCCGACATCTGATTTTTAAAAAGAGGTGTCGGATAAACGAGAGACGCGGGTCTTTATGGCAATGTAAAAGGATTTGGGAGAAACGATCGGCAAAATCAGAATCCTTGCTATATTTCGGACTAGACTGACCGAAGACAACTGGCAAAAGGCTTCAAAAATCGAGCTAAAAAAAGTGTCGGACCCTAGGTGGGAACGGACTTGAGGGGGTGTCGGATAAACGAGACTAGACTGTATCAGTGAATATAATCGCCCAATTTCTTCTTTGAAGTCATTTATTGCCAACTACTGTTTTAATTCGAAGAATTTGAACTACCGTATTTCTTCTAATTGCCGCACATGTGCGCTTATTTTTCAATCACCCGAAAATCGGAAATTTTCAAATTCGATCTAGAGATTTTTGTGTGCTTAACCAAGATCTGAAAAGTGGAATCGGTAGAGCTCGTGGGAGTTAAGAAAATGCATCAAACAGCTTAGCAAAATATTCACTCTGCTCCGAGATATAAGTCTTTAAAGTTAGGGGTGTGCGGTAATTAGAGACTGTGCGGCAATTAGAAGAAATACGGTATTTGAACACTAGGGACAGCAGGCGCCTATCGGCGCCTATATCGTATTTTGAAATTTCTTGAAAAAAAATTTGAAGTTCTGACTGTTTTGACTACAGTCTAGTCTCGTTTATCCGACACCTGATTTTTAAAAGAGGTGTTGGATAAACGAGATACGCTGGTCATTATGGCAATGTAAAAGGATTTGGGAAAAACGATCGGCAAAATCAGAATCCTTGCGATATTTCGGACTAAAACAACCAAAGACAACTGGAAAAACATTTTAAAAATTGGCTTAAAAAAGTGTCGGACCCTAGGTGGGAACGGACTTGAGGGGGTGCCGGATAAACGAGACTACACTGTATTTAGATTATATCCTTTTCCGATAAACTTTCATTTTATTATGTATAATCAATCGAAAGAAACAATAATGGAAGCAAATTCTAATGTTGAACGGGACTAGCTGGTTTGATCGAGACAATATTTCTGATTCGAGAAACGGACACTATTTGACACAAAACTTGGAGAGTAGCATTGGCAGTACAGGCAGAATATATTGTTTTGGAAATTTGCTCATAGATCAGAGAAAGTATTAGCACAACAACAAGTTGTTTACACGACACATCAACTAAAATAAACGCCAATATTTAAAAAAAAAAATCATTAGATTACTAAAAAAAACTAACAAAAAGCTAATCAAAGTAAATTCATAGGATTTAAGACAATAGTCTAAGAAACAAGAAAGTAGGAAAATCAACAATCAATTAGAAAAAACGAGAAAATGAAATAATTTTTTAATTTTTTGTAACCAGGCATAGCCACGTTTTTGCTATAAAAAAGTTGCGCATTTTTTCATGGGGGTTTGCACTATTCAAACGTTAACGCTGTTCAGATCAACGACCATTTTAAACGGGGCATATCTTTTCTTTCACCGCAAATAGACTTTTTTGTCGCAAAAGTTTTTATTGCTGAAAAGCGCTTTTCACGGCAAAAAAATTTTGTGGCAAGAAAGTCTTTTTACGGTGAGAAAAAGGTTTGCTTCCAAATGTAGCGCTCAAACCTACCGTATTTCCTCTAATAAGCGCCCTCCCCGAAATCGGGAATTTCTTAAATTCATTCTCCGCCTTTTATACCAGGTTTTTGTTATTGAACGCGTCATATGTTATGTACCAAAATGTAGCGCAGATCCCCAGCTACATTTTGGAACATAACATATGTCGCGTTCAAAAACCAAAACCTGGTATAAAAGGCGGAGAATGAATTTAAGAAATTCCCGATTTCGGGGAGGGCGCTTATTAGAGGAAATACGGTAGCTACATTTGGAACAGCGTTAGAGTTTGTTAGTCAAAAATGTATGCTACAGATGCTCATTATCTAAATGCGTGACGAATAGTCACAGCGTGGTGCCCTAGGATCAACTGTTAATTATGGGTATTTGTCAAGAAAAAATTAGCATATTATCAAAAATATTTTTTTTAAAGAAATGATGATTGAATGTTACTAAATTGCCTAAGTCTTCAGCTACAAAAAGCACAATTTATGAGTAACAATTAGAGGTGTGCACGCCTTTTTTATTATTTTTTAAGTGCTTTTAACCCTCATTGTTCAAATAAAGCACTGAAGATTAAGATTTCTACAAGACTCTGCCCAGCTACGTGGGGCAGAAAAGGGGGCACCCACCAGTGTTTTTGAAAATAACACTTAACACTTTGCATTTAACACTTAACACATACCTTTTTTTCATGTATTTGGTTTTCTTATCTCGGGTGTTTTTACACCATTTTGTAGCTGAGATTTTTCTCTATCGATTGAGTGGTCAAACACACCAGTTGACAATATTTTTTGAGGAAATCACATCAAGTGTTTAAAAAAAACACTTAAAACTTGGTTTTTTTTAACACTTGGTGTGATTTCCTCAAAAAATATTGTCAACTGGTGTGTTTGACCACTCAATCGATAGAGAAAAATCTCAGCTACAAAATGGTGTAAAAACATCCGAGATAAGAAAACCAAATATACGAAAAAGGGTGTGTGTTAAGTGTTAAATGCAAAGTGTTATTTTCGGAAAGACTGGTACCCACAAGAATAAATTTTTTACAATAGAAGAAATTTGGTTTTCCTTATTGTCTTGAAAGCCACTTGTACCATTTTTAAGGGAGAAAAATTGTAGTTAGAGTACTTAGAATATAGCATAGCTGGGCCGAGTTTTGCAAAAAATTTATCTTGAGTCTTTTACTTGCATAAATCGGCGTTAGGGCGTTTGGCCCATTTTGTGACCTTTTTGAATTCGCGCCTTTTCCGGTGTTTTATTTTTATTTTATTATTTTGTTTTATTTTATGTTTAATTTTCAAGTGTGTGAGATTTTTGACATTTTCATTATACAAGGTGGTGCAAGAAATTCCCGACTTCAAACGGCCGTAACTTTTTGTACTGCCGCAATTTCGATAAACGATTTTTTGCATCTGCTACTCTTGAGCCCCAAATTTGTTTGGTATATAATGTCTAAGCGAAAATCGGCCAAGCCACTAAGCAAAAATCTTGTTTTTGACATCATATACCAAACGAATTTGGGGCTCAAGGGTAGCCGAGTGCAAAAAATCGTTTGTCGAAATTGCGTTAGTACAAAAAGTTACGGCCGTTTGAAGTCGGGGGAATTTCTTGCGCCACCCTGTAACTTCTTGGCGCTCACCCTTTTTGGACAGCTACGAAGCAGGGCTATTCGAAAAGGAGTGAGTGCCAAGAAAATTATAATCGCCAAAAAGTTATAAAAAATCGATAAAGGTGGGAATTCAAGAAACTGTCAAAAAAGGGACAAACGCCCACGCACCCAAAAATGAGGATTAGAATCAGTTTTAAAAGTAAATCTAAAACTGTTGTGCACAGCCACAAGATTATATCATATAACAAGGAATAAATAGACAATCTACTACAGTCGACTCTCGATAACCCGCCACCCTATTTTGAAAGTAGAGTGGCCGGTTATGGAGAGGCACGGGTCTTAGTGGCGAAATTTCAAACATTTTTAAAAATGACCGGCAAAATCGGAATCCTTGCGATATTTCGCATCAGGCTTACGAATCATATTCGGCAAAATTTTTCAAAAATTGAGGTAAAAAAAGTGTCGAACTTGAGGGGGTGGTGATGGCGGGTTATCGAGAGTCGACTGTACTATTTTCTAAAGTTTAGCCCACTAAAAAGAATATCACAATGCACGTGCTGCTAAGCTCACAACTAGAGCACAAAAGCATCACCCAAACTACTACTACGTGCTGCTGCTGCTGCAACCTAAGTTGTTGTTGTCAACTGTGGTGGAGGACAGTCTGTCTAGACACTAAACGCTTCTCCTGAGCAGTTGTGCAAGGCTGAATGCAACTAGTAGAGCTAGAACACTGGCAGTAAAAGAAGAGGGCATCCACAGGGAACTGGCTGAGCACCTATAATTTACCCAAATTTATTGTTATAAAATTATTTACGCAATCATATTGGATTATTTGCCAAAATTCATTTTTCTTCGTTGTTTTTTATGTTTTAAAATCTAAAATTACCCTAGAAATGCTTTACGGGACAATATTTTGAAAATCGAGATGAAGTTAAAAAATTTTACCCTGCTACCACCCATGGTAAAAATATGCCTTGGTACCTCCTATTGATTTTTAACCTTACCTCTACCTCTACCTTTACCTCTAGCTTTTATTAATACGGGTAGAGGTAAGGGTGGAGGTAAGGGTAAAAGGTAAGGGTGAATCGATTATTAATACCGCCCAAGGCTGAAGATTGCTATGACTAATATTACACCATGCATTTTAAATCATAACCGTGGTGCTATGTTCACTTGCGTACTGTGTTATCTCTAACAATCCGCTGGATTTTAACAGGAAATTCGGTAAGTTGATTTTAGCGCAATCTGATTTTGGCGCTATCTGCATTTGCGCAATTTGAACATCGCGCAATGTGAATTTGCGCTATTTGATTTCGCGCAATCGTCCGCTGCCCCTAAAGACTTTGTTTTACTTTACAGCAGTTTTCAGTGCAGTTTGAATTGCTTTTTCAAATAGTATGTAGGGTTTTCTGAACAGACAGCTGTATCTCATTTAATTTTGCACATTTATGCAAAAAACAATCTCGAAAAAATGACATAAGTGTTTCTTGGTGCCAAACATTTTACATTTAGTTATCATAAAGTCTAATGTCTAATATGTCATTAGAAAGCTGAGTTTCTGCGATCTCAAACGAGCTGTAGAAGTAATGAGTAACAGCTGATTTTCTAAACATACCCAAGTCCCATTTGACGCCATTCAGAAATTGGTGAAAATCTCAAAGAAAATCGGCTTTTTGAAAAACAGTTTTCAGATTCGAATTCTCCGTTAAATTCTGCACCAGAATGAGCAGGTCTCACAGTCAGGACTTCCCGTGTTAAACTAGCATGAATTTTTATTCTTATGTGAATTTAAAATTTTGAAATGCAGATCGACTCACACACGTTTATTTGGTATACGATGTCAAAATACACGATTTTAGCTTGGTCTCCTGTGGTTTGGGCCTTGCCTATTCACAGACCAGGACCAGAAAATCGACACAGTGGCACTGGCACTATTGTATGGCATGGTTTGAATTTTTGACAAAAATTAAACCTACGTTTGATTTGGGATGCACTTGCGCTCACAAACTTCTCCTTTGAAACCTTCTGCGCATTGGCATCTGAAGCAATTGAAGATGTCAAAAGTGAACTAATTTATTCACAGTTAACCAACCTGCCGCCCACCAACTCCCCATTCTTGCAAAACACAATTTTGTCGCAGTTTTCGCCCTGAAAACCATCGGCGCACTTGCAGTGGTCATTGTTGGCATTGCGCCACCTTCTCTCGTGTTCCTTGGGAGCCATACGCCAGCAGGCTAGTCTTTCACACCAGCGTCCATCCCATGGAGCTTTGCAAATACATTCAATGTGCTTTGAACCCAAAGCTAATTGACCTTCATGTTGGCACTTGTTGGGAGTGCACCTACAATTTGTAAATTATCCAATTGACTACAAATATAGTCGTTGCTACACTTACACTCCATTGTGTAGCGAGAAACCCTCTGGACAACCGATATACCTGCAATAGTAGCAAGTTAGATTTGGTCAAATTTAGAGTGATTTTGAAAAAAATTATCTTCAAAAGCAGAGAAATATTCAACACCAATTCAAATTTTGCGGTTTCAGACAATTTTCTATTTGGGCTATTATCCTTGGTATACGACGACTCGAGACACATTGTGACTCGATACTGCGTATGCCATCCATTATCCTTCGCCTTATTCGTGGGGGAGAAATTAGCACACTTTTTATTGCAGGGGAATAGACTTTTTGGACAAAGCTTTTTTTTGCTTAGGCTTAGGAGAAGACTGTTTTTGCTGCAAATATGACCAATTTGCAGAAAAAAGTCTTTTGCAGCAGCTAATTTTTGCAGCAAAAAAAGGTTTGTCCAGACTTTTTAAGCCAACTTTTGAGGAATCCGGAAAATGCATCAAAATTTAAAGAGGTTTGAAAAAACCAAAAAAATGTCGAATTCCGTTCGAGACTCAAATGTCCAAAATGGGTCAAAACTAGGGTTGGTTACTCACCGGTGAGTCTTGGTGAGTCACCGGCGAATTTTGAAAATTTAGTCAAAGAATGATAAAAGTGACTAAGTGAGTCACCGGTAATTGATAATTGGGAAATCACCCAACCCCAGTTAAAACTCTTGAAGGGACCAAAATGATAGGTGCCGAATTTTTATTTAATTTTTCGCATCCCATTTGACGAAAAAAGTCTGTTTTTGCCTGTTTTAACTATTCTCGAATTTTATGAGAAAAGGTTGTAAAGCGAACATCTTTCAATAACGAACGGCTGAAGCCAGCCAGTTTGGGTTTTCATTGATAAAAATGAAAGCATTTGCCTTTTCGATTAACGAATTTTTACGGTCCTTAGAGCGTTCGTCATTGGAGGAGTTGACTGTACATCTAGCAACTTTTCAATTTCTTGTCAAATATAATGTTAAAAAGCGAAAAGCAAAAAGTCGAAGGTGTTCATGTGTGGTATACCTGGAAAGAGCAACTCTTTCCAATATAAAAATTGTATGATGGAAAGCTTCACTATTATCACAGTTTGTACGAAAGAGCAAAAAACTAAATATTACATTTTTGATCGCTTTGATAGGCCATTTTGCTCTGATTATTATTGTTTTTTTAGCAAATTGGAAATGGAGAATCAAGCAAAAAATTTCACGAAGCTTATGAACAGCGGCAAAGGAGGAGCGGCTGGTGTCGGTATCGTTCTGCTTGGAGCTGGTGCCTACGGCCTTCTCAATTCTTTTTTTACTGGTATGTTCTAAATATTTTTACACGTGTGTGCTTAGACTGAGTGAAAAACATTATCGAAATTTTCAGTTGATGCCGGACATCGTGCCATTATGTTCAACCGTATTGGTGGGATTGGAGGGGTGGTCTATAGAGAAGGGTTGCATTTTCGTGTGCCATGGTTCCAATATCCGATAATTTACGACATTCGTGCGCGTCCCAACCAGCTGAGATCGCCTACTGGAAGCAAGGATTTGCAAATGGTTGACATCGCTCTTCGCGTTTTGTCTCGTCCAGGTTGGCTTTCTAGCTATTTGATTTACAGATTTAATTTTTATTACCTTTTAGATCCTAATCATCTGCCGAAGATCTATCGAACGCTCGGAATGAATTGGGAGGAGCGAGTGCTGCCGTCGATTTGCAACGAGGTTTTTGCAATAGGTTTCTCTTCCCTTGTTTAACTGATTTATTGAAGGTGCTGAAAAGTGTTGTCGCCAAGTTCAATGCATCCCAGCTCATAACGCAGCGTCAGCATGTCTCTACTTTGGTTCGTAAGGGAATTGTGGAAAGAGCGCTAGACTTCGATATTATTCTCGATGATGTGGCACTTACTGAGTTGGCTTTCTCTCCTCAATATTCAGCTGCGATTGAAGCTAAACAGGTGGCGGCACAGGAGGCTCAGAGGGCTACTTTCATGGTTGAAAAAGCGATTCAGCAGCGTCAAGAAAAAATTGTTCAGGCTGAAGGGGAGGCTGAAGCTGCTCATATGGTAAGTCGTAAACTCTTTTCTAATATGTAAGTCTCAGTCCACTTTTTCAGCTTGGTGAGTCAATGAAGAGTGATCCGGGTTTCCTGAAGTTGCGTAAGATCCGTGCTGCCCAGAAGATAGCCAAGACTGTGTCGTCCGCCTCTTCCAACCGCGTTTTCCTTCCATCGGATGGTCTCATGTAAGTTTAGTCACTGTAGGCTCCAATTTTCTGATGTGTGACAACCTGATTTAGGCTGAACATCGCTGATAATGACTATTTGGATATACTCAACACCAAGGATGCCAAGAAGCATCGTTGAAGAAGGATAATATTTCGAGAAAACGTTGTTAATGAATCCGGTGTTGCGTTATATCGTACATTTACTTTTGAGTTTCCGTGAAATAAATGTTATTCCAGTAGTATTGCGTGATTGTCGTATTTGAAGATGGCTGAGGTTGACATTGTATTTCAACTTGGCTTACCGCTGATTTTGGGGGTGTTTTGTATTTGCAATCACTCTAGATGATGTATTATGTGTTTCGAAAAATTTCTATATTTTAGAATTGGGTGGAGAATAGCCTTACTCATTGCATATAGGTCCTTTCCAGTTGTGCTCGCACTCGCACAATTTGCTCACTGAGTTGTATTTGGCGTTGACTACAAGTGCTTAGTATTAAAAAAATTATCTCCATGTACTGTTTAAATTACCCCTGAGATGTCTGCACTTGTACTTTTCGTAGTTATCATCCTCCGCATTATCTGGCATCTGCTTGTCCTCTTTCAAAAAAATTTCACACTTCTCCAGCTGACCGTCCACTATTCCATATCCTGTAATCAGATTTAGGGTTAAACGCTTAAAAGTTTTGCTGTAATCCACATTTAAATACAGGGTGACCCGACATAAACGCATGAATGAATTTTCACCGAGATATTTTTTTTTAAAGCTGAGTAGATGAGGAACCGAATGACACCAAATTTATTGATTTTCGTGCTTGCTATCACTGTTAAAAACATATTTGATTGAAAAGTTAATTTTTCATCTTTTAGCCAGGTCCACAATGCTGAAGAGAAGGCATAGTGTGTCGAATGGCACATCAGATTTTCAGATCAGTTCATCTGTTCAGATTTTGACACCTTATGAAAATAAAAAGTCAACAACAAATCAAAACATCAAAATTCATGTTCATAAGAAATAAAGATAGAAATACTGCTATGCTATTAAGTGAAAAATTTGACCTTGGAGATAATAAATTTTGACCCTACCAACGAATACACCTCCCAACCCGTTCAAATCCCACCTTTTTTGGGGTCTCCAGGTACCCTTTTTGGTGGGTCGCCTTTGGGGACCAAGGCAAAAAGTCAAATTTTGGTCAAAAATTTTTTTCCAAAAACCAATTTTTTGGGTCAGAAAATGCCCTTAAACACCTATTTATCGGTTTCAGCGCAAAAAATTACTTAGAAGTGGTTGAAACACGATTTAAAAAAAAAATTGATGGGGGGGGGGTATTCGCTAGTAGCGCCAAAATTTTATAGCCTTTTTAGACAAAAAAGTAAAACGAGCCATTATCAGTAGAGTCGCAGCTAAGTGGCACTTCTAGGAAAGGGATAAGACGTTGGTAGCTTTCATCGATCTCTTTGGGTCTTTGCTGCTGACCCTGTAGTACAGGCAGTATCGGCAGTAGCAGTAGAAGAGTGGATTGGAGACAGGCAACCAATAAATTGGAAGAGCTTCCAAGTAGGCCGAAAGAACGGGGCATCTAAATATGACTTATTAGGTAAACATATTCGCGTCAATAATATAATAAATCACATGATAAATTACAAACGAATTAGACAAAACATAGAAATTATTAGGAATTAGGCGACGCTAGTAGGGGAGACCAGTACCCTGTAGGGTCAATTCCTAGAATCCCAGTCCAGGTTTTCGACTAATTTTAGCATAACATTGCTGATTTTTCGTGAATTTTTTATTGTAATATAATTTTGTAGAATTAAAAATATTCTGGCGGTTACAAAAACACACTTTACGACGCGCAGCTGATGCGTGGATTTGAACTCACTATCTGCATTTTACACCATCAAAACTTCTTAAAAAAAATAAAAACAAAAGCTTGTAAAAAACTTCTTTTTCGTACAAAAATTGGAAGGAGAGAAAATAGAAATATGGAGTTGCTAAAAGCATAATAGTAAGCTGAGGAATAACTTTAGCAGAATAAGCATGTTGCATGCATAAATGTGAGCAAACAAAAGGCTCAATTTTCATCTCAAAGTTGGACGTTTAATAAAATTTAGGCAGTTTTCTGGTGTTGAATTCATTTGCGATTTTCTAATCCATTTATTTACAGGGTGGGCCAAGGGCTTTCAAAAACAAAGGAAGATTGTCGGTACAGTCGACGCTCGATATAACATATCTCGATATAACATAAATCTTGATGTAACATAATTTTTTTTGAATCCAATAGGATTAAGATATACAGAACCTCGAATAACACGGCCTTGATACAACATAATTTCGCTGTAACATAATTTTTAGCTGGTCCCTTGAGTTATGTTATATCTAGCGTCGACTGTACACGATTTCAAAAAATCCAAGTAATTTTTTTTGCGAAATTTTTTTTCTTACCATTTCTCAGAAATTTTATGTCGAAAATAGTATTTTTCTTAGTCCTTCCATTGTTCGGAGCAAAACCATCTGCATGCAAGGGCCTACAAGCAAAAATGGAAATGCTATTTTACTGAATAAATGGGTTGCTCGTGAGAAAATTTTATGGCCCACCCTCTATTCTTTCTTAATTTTGTTCTGTTCAGCTTTGTACAATTTTTTTAATAAATCACGCTGCTCACCTGTAAATACGCAAAAAGATATTTTAAAGTTTAAAAGGGGGGGGGGTGTGCACATCGAAGAGCGAATATTTTGAACACTCGGGTTCGATTTTTTCGGAACTGACGTTTTTTTGCAATTTTGATTCACATGATCATTTACAAACTTATGCTCAAAATATAGCCCTGCTTCTTGCCATCATTTTCAGCATATGGTTGAAAATGATTATGTAATTAAAATTGCAAAAAACGTCAGTTACAAAGTGATACCGAAATTCTACCTCTCTTACTAAAAAAAGTACTCTTTTCGTCCTTAGTCAAACAATTGCAGTTACATGTTTTTCTGAAGTGTGGAATTTTTTTTTATTTGATTCCTCATAAAATTTCTACTCTAGAAAATTACTAAACGCGTTGAGAAATAAAAAAAAATGTATGAAGGTTGAGTCCATATAAGTTAAGTACGCATCATTTTGGCTGGTTCCCTTTCATTTTGATGGTCATATGTTTGAAATCCCAGAATTAAGGCATTTGCTGACAGTAAATGTGAATGGGTTGAAATCGATTGCTCAATAGTTTTTGCCGCTAGAAGTCAATGAAATCACTAAAATCTAGAGTAAAAAATAGGTTATGCACCCAATGGGAATCGAACTTGAGAGTTCAAAATATTCGCTCTTCGATGTGCACCCCCCCTAAGGACCCCTCCCTTTGAGATATTTGACCCTAGTATACAGGGTGTTTCAAGAAATTCGCACACTTTTAAACGGCCATAACTTTTTTTCTAGGGCGATTTTTAAAATTCTGTAAACGCAGATCGACTCAGTTTTTGATGACAATTTTTTTGGTATATAATGTGAAAAACACGATTTTCGCTTGGTCCCCCCTGTGGTTTGGGCACTGGTCATCCCGATGCATCCCATGACCAGGACTGAAACCACAGGGGGATAAGAAAATCGTGTTTTTCATTATAAAAAATTGTCATCAAAACTGAGTCGATCTACGTTTACAATTTAAAATCGCCCTAGAAAAAGTTATGGCTGTTTAAAGTGTGCAATTTCTTGAAACACCTAATACCCAAAAAAACTTATGCCACAACTTCCATACGCTGGCCTACCCCTAAGCCTAAGGGCTAAGCCTAAACTTGTTGTTCCAAAGGGTAGTTACAACGATTTTTAGAAGGTCTGATTTTGGGGGGGGGTATTCTATACTAGCGCCAGATATTTTAAAAAGAATTAATTAAATTTTGAAAATTAAATCTGAAAAAACCAAATTTTTCTAACATCCAAAACAACCTTATTTCAAGTTAGTTTGAAAACTACTAAAACAATGGTATTTT
This sequence comes from Ditylenchus weischeri, assembly GCA_029231635.1. Taxonomy (NCBI): domain Eukaryota; kingdom Metazoa; phylum Nematoda; class Chromadorea; order Rhabditida; family Anguinidae; genus Ditylenchus; species Ditylenchus weischeri. Next base: position 25,491 of record JAMRYI010000514.1, read on the forward strand.
TAAGAATTCTTACTGCAAACACATTCATATACACACACACAATAAAACAACAAGTGACATAAAAAAGAGGCAATCAAACAAAAAATAAAATTGAGTTTGGGTTGGTGCTTGTGGGCCCTGTTCCAACCCCTCAAATAAATAATTGGCACTGAGGGAGGGGGTGACCACCAGCACTCCCTGCACTAATGTGTGTTCTCCTAGTCTCAATGCTCACACACATGGTAAAAAAAAATAGAGCAATGGCAGCAGTAAACACAAACAATGGCACCCCATTCACATATTTTGAGGAGTAGGCATTGCTTGGCGACCGACCTCCTCCCTCCTCAGGCATCTAAGCACTCTTTAGCATTTGTCAATCGATGCTCCAACCACTACTACTACTTCCTCTGCCTTTTTTGGCAGCAGCAAGCACTGGTTGGTTATAGGAGGAAGAAAAGTAGTAGCTGGGTGGCTGGATGGTTGAGTGTGTGCCAAGAAAATAGAGAAAAGAGCTTTTTTAGGCGTTAAATGGTTTTGAAAAAAGCTGGTCTTTAGTTATTTGAAGACCCTGATATGGTTAGCTTCGGGATTTTTTTTAAACTTTTAGGCACAATTATTGTTAAATTAAACTTTGTAATAATATTGTCATCGGATCTTTCCAATTCGAAAAATCCATAATTCATCTTGGTGCCTTTTTTGAATTTTTGAAGGTGAGTTGAAAAGGGAATAATAGGGGCCAATTTTATAGTAAATGTTTTTGACCCTAGTATAGAATGCCCCCCCACCATAAATTGTTTCCTGTAATACTTAAGTAAAAATTACCCAAATATATGTCCTAGACCCCAGAAAAGTGCGTAAAACACTTATTAGTCACAACTTCCATACGCTGGCCTACCCCTAAGCCTAAGGACTAAGCCTAAACTTGTTGTTCCAAAGTGTAGTTACAGCGATTTTGGAGGGTCAGATTTAGGAGGGGGATATTCTATACTAGCGCCATGCTTTTTTATTTTTGGCTTTTTATCATGTTTTCAACAAAACAGGCCTCTATTTACATTTTCGATCAAAAATATTGCTCGGATTCAATTAAAGGGAAGGGTAATGTTTAATTCTGCCCGCTAATTTCTGAAAAATTCCCGCTATTTTTTTTGCAATTTTTTCTAAGTTTTTGTCTTAATTAAAAAAAACTTTTAACATTATCGTGCAGCCCAGGATCCCAGCTTTCTAATGGCTATGTAACTAAAAAAGAAATATAGGGATTTATGGATTGAGACAAAATAACACATGTTTTTTTTCAAACCCCTAAATCTCTTTATTTATGAAATCATTCCATGAAATTTGATAGCTTATTAGAAGTTGAAATCCTAGGCTAAACAATTATCTTAAAAAAATTTTAAAATTAAAGCAAAAATTTAGAGAAAAATGCAAATAAAACATAAGCGGGCATTTTTCAGAAATTAGCAAGCATAATTAAATACCACTCTAGGGGGAATTCATTAAAAATTAACAGAAAGAGAAAAAAAGAAACATATAAGTAAAAAGATAATTTTGTTAACAAAATAGATATATTCTATAATCTCTGCCAATCCTTCATGGGGCATTAATTTTCAACCTTAATTTTTAACTCTAAAATCTTAGTCAAAAAATTGGGGGATTATAGATGCTGGGGGATTGATAGAGGTTATACAGCAAATAATACAACTGAATTTTTGGGTTAATTGTTAAAATATCACGCTATTTGACACAAATAAAGGATGATTTTAAAGACTTCAAAGGGGCATGCCCACGCTAATAAGGGGTGGTGCCCGGGAATTCAATTTTTTTCCTAATCATTGAAATTCTGTACGGATTTTCCATCTTGGTTTCTAACAAAACAAGGCCTAGAATTTAATTTTAGGTGTGGTTTTGTTAAAAACCAAGTTGAAAAATTCACACAGAAGTTCAATGTTTAGGGAAAATTTTTGAATTCTTAGGCACCACCTCTTATTAGCGGGGGTATGCCCCTTTAAAGGACAATCAATCGAAATTTTGCAAAACAAGCCCCCAAACACAAAAACCAAAAGATCAAGCTCACAACCAATGTACCAGTCAATATGGTTCAGGGGATCGAGTCAATCAATGACAACCACTTTGCTCCTAAATGAAGCGATGAGCCGTGAAATAAGAAACAAGGCGGACAAGAACAACGACATCTCCAAACAAATAAACAATCCCCCTTTCCCTAGTAATTGACTATATACATCAGCCACTGGCATATATAAATTAATAATTTGGCCTGTTTCCATCCGCTCTGACTGTCTAATTGCAGTAGCAGCAGAGGGGATGGAACACAGGCAGGCAGCCAGCTCAATTGTTGCCATTGGGGAATGAATTTTAAATTAATCCCTGTCTCTCTCTCTTCTGGCTAAAACACCCCAATTTGACGACATTAACCACATTGATTGGGGCACATGTTGCTAGTCAAGTAATTAGGGCTAAATATTGGCATTTTATGGGACTTTGAAGTCTGTTTATATGGTCTCTCAAGTTGAATCTCTTTTTATGTTAGCTATAGTTTGAGGCGAAAAAAAGTCGGCTCAGCATGGACACCCAATCATCCTGAGTCATATTTTGCACCATCGATAACTGTACGTTGGTAACCATAGAATTTTTCGTATAATATACGAGAAATTCTACAATTATCGATGAGGCAAAACTGACTCAGGGTGAAAAGGTTTTTATTCGGAGTCAGCCTCATGGGAAAAAGTATTAAAATTTTTTTACCTTAAAGGACCATGGTTTTTGAACGCAGTGGTATTTCCAAAATTTGAATTGGCGGGGACACTTTTTTACTCCGAAAATGTTTGTTTGAATAGTTTTTTTATTTTCATTAAAATTAACATTTCATATACAGTCGAGTCTCGTTTAACCGACACTTCGATTATCCGACACCCTCAGTTAACCGACACTTAAAAAAAATTCGGTTGGCAGACAAAGAAATCCCACAAGCTTTACCCTCGATTAACCGACACCCCTGGGCGGGTTCCTTTCAATGAAACTACCCCTGATAAACCGACACCTTGTATATTTTCGAAATTTTTTCAAACTCCCGCCAAATTTTAAAAATTCCTTTCAATTTTTTGATCTTTCTCTTGCTTCGCCGTTTTTTAAGAAGAACGCAAATTGAAAGAAAAGCAGAAAAAACTAACATAATTTTTTTCCATTGTTGAATGAATATTATTTGTTTAGAATAAATCTTATTATCTCTCGTATGTCCATAAGAAACTCGATAAACCGACAACCTTGAGATTTTTTAGTCTAAAAGTCTCGCTTATCCGACACCCTCAATTAACCGACACCCTCGATTAACCGACACCTAAGGCCGGTCCCGAGGGGTGTCGGTTAATCAAGCCTGGACTGTATTTATACTGTATAAAAAAATCCACGCCTTATACAAGATAGTTATAGTCCAGTGCTAGTCGTCTAACTCGTCCTATCTGGCAATGTCAAGCAACGTTGTTCTCGACTAGTAGATGGTTGAAACTTTCTTGATAAAATTTTAGATTCACCCAAAAATTAGTTCAAAAAAATTCTTGAAAATTTGCGGAGTAAAAAAGTGTCCCCCGCCAATTCTACCGTATGTCCCAAATATTTCGGCGGATTTGAAATGGCTATAACTTTTTTTAAATGCAAAATTTCGACATTCTGTTTTTCATAATTATTTTTTCTTGATGGGCATTTTGTTTTCTCCATCTAACTGCAAATTTTTTTTTGGAAAAATTTCACTTTTTTGCCATGATCCCCCCTGTGGTCGTAATTTTGGTTCATTGGACTAAGGCGATTTTTGAGGCAACTTTCATCTTTTTTTGCACAAAAACATGAATACAAAGTAAGGCAAAAGGTAAGGCAACTTGGACCATAACATTTTATTGAACATAATCACTCCCAACAAAATTAACAACAATTTGAACGAGAAACAACAAAATCCTTCTTAAGCCTAAGCCTTAGTCAATGAACCAAAATTACGACCACAGGGGACCAAAGCAAAAAGTGAAATTTTTCAAAAAAATTTCCAGTTAGATGGAGAAAACAAAAATGCCCATCAAGAAAAATAATTATGAAAACAGAATGTCGAAATTTTGCTTTTAAAAAAAGTTATAGCCATTTCAAATCCGCCGAAATATTTGGGACACACGGTAAATTCGAAGGTACCGTTGTGTTCAAAAAACATGGTCCTTTAAAAGTAAAAAATAGTAATAATGAGATTTATTTGTATGCGTTTTATGTATTACCGTAATTATTCTAATAGAAACCCGTCTTTAATAGTAACCCTCCCTATTTTTTGACTAAGATTTCAGAGTTAGGGTTATTTTTGATTGACAATTTCAAGATTTTTAGAGGATTAAAAAATAGTAACCCCGGGGTTTCTATTAGAAAAATTACGATATATATATTATTTTATACACGGTCTTTTCTTATTATGAAACTATGAACAATGACCCCATTCAATTGATTTATGCTTAAAGTAGTAAACTTTACTAAGTGCATGCTGACCACCCAAGTCAAAGAGCATATAACTTCGTCATTTCCAGTTGACCAAACCAAGGCACTACTATCACCTACATTATAAATGCAGCCAGCCATGCGACAGCAGTTAAGTTGTGGGCGAAGAGGTAGCCCTAATCCACTTCACTAAAACACATACATAAATAGAACTTGTTGGCCCAAAAGTAACAAAAAGTGATGAGAGAGAGGACGATAAAGCAGCGGGACATCCATGGGTTATTGCTGCTATTATACCTTCCTTTTTTGTAGGAGAGTAATATTGCTGTTGCAATCCCCTGCCTTCAAGGTACTAAAAATTGATTTTTTGAATGGGAAGTAGGTGACAGCAGTCAAATCCGAGTTAAAAAGAGATTTTTTGTGGGAAGAGATATTATTTGGTAGACAGCAAAAAATAGGGCAGATAAAATCAAGAGTTTTTTCAGGAAAAAAACATTAGGTGTGCGTTTTTAGGTGTGCGAAGATATTTTTTGGAAAAAATCAATTTTTTTTATCATAGCTTTTGGCTAAAAAATTATGGTTTTTGGAATTTGAATTTTATAAAGGCAATAAGGGCTGTATTGGGAGAGCAACGGATTTAACTGATTTAAAGGGGCATGTTCGTGTGCGATGAAACACAATTTTCAAAAAAAGAAAAGGCGCGAACCAGGCGTGCCAGAGATTTGAAAAAGATTTGAATTTTGTGTTGGAAAATTCGCAAAGTTTTTTCTCTCCCACTTGCTTTTTTCTGTTTTGGTGTTTGTTCTTATTTATGATTCTACGATTTTTCAGGGTTGTCCGTCCCTTCATCAGAGGTTTTCTTCACTGGGTCCAAACGCTAGATTGCCTTCACATTAGATAAGTCTTTTCATATTGTTTTCGCCGTCGTCCTCTTTGTGGTTTTTTCAGGCTCTTTCAGCCGTCGTCATTGGCTTTTCAAGCTTTGCATAATCTGAGTGCTCTTAGGTCCTGTCTTTTCGTCACCAGATAAGATTCATCATCACAAATCTTCAGATAAGTCTTTACAGATGGCTTTTGCCGTCGTTCTCTTCTTAATTTTCTTCAGATCTTCTTGACGAATTTCGGTTTCTCATGCTTTGGATGATCTAAGGAGCAAATAGAGAGTCAGAAACTGGTAGATTGTGCTCGGATTTTATAAGTCTTTTCATTAAAAATTTTGCCGTCGTCCTCTTTGTGGTCTTTTTAGATTCCTTTGCCGTCGTCATTGATTTTCGAATTACAATTGCTAGCATCTATTTATTTAATCTCTATTCATATTATACTTGCTTCGATAGTTGTGTAATGTACTGTAAAATAAAGAACTTTGGAATGCGCTCTGGCATTTTTCACTATATCCTTTTTACCTTTTTGTAATCATCTTAGTTTTTTGCAGTACAGTGATTCGATTTTTTTGTAGGTTATCTTATTCTTTTCTTAGATTTATCAATCAAACAACTTTGCTATAAATGGTGTGTCCTGTATGCCAGAAAAAAGTGGGTAGCGCTCTTGGTGTACGTGTTTCTATGAGTGATGTTAGACTATTGCCATACCGAACTGCTCAAAATTATGATGCACTTTCGCCAGGCCAAAGAGTCATTGTGTGTTACAGCCATTTCTCTAACGGTGATCTCGTCAGGCGTGGTCACAAAATAGTGGGCGTTATACCGGGAGCTAAAATAATTCCACCTGGAGTATTTATTTTATATTTTCTTATCATTGAAAGAGTGAAATAAGAATGCTTTACAGAATCTGTCTGCTGTAGCTTCTCCCTTTTATCTTCCTCCTGAAAAGCCCAAATTTGTAATTGTGCAGGTAGAACAACTGGAAGCTCTTTTGACTCAGTGCTTTGAGTGTGGGTCAAAGAATATTACTCCTCGTCACTTCTCGCAGAAAGCAACAAATCTAAATGTAAAGTTTTTCTGCAATAACTGCCGTCAGAACAAGTACTGGAGTGGGCAAAAGCGTGTTGGTGATACCTCGCAATACGAAGGAACTTTGCGTGCTGTAGCTGCAGCAGTAGTCGCCCCTGTCGCCTATCCAGTATTATTATCTTTCTTTTACAACCCTTTCATGGCTTCTAATAGGAGTTGTCTGCTTTCTTTGACAGTGCTGGGATCGCGGGTCTCAGCGTTTCTACTTACCAGAGATTAGATTTTGTTTGGCCGATTGTCGATAAGCTCTATAGAGAAGAAGAGCAAAAATTGATGGTACAAACAATTGAAATTGCAAATATTTACCGACCAAAGAGAAAGTTCTAGTAAATTTAATTTGTTATAGGAAAAACAAACCAGCAGTCTAAAAGGTTCAAATTTAGTTCCAAAAGAGGTTTTATTGGTCGCACTCGAAACAAGAAACAAAACAAGAAAGCAGAACTATGGGGCGACAGAACTGTTGTATCTGTCCGAAAAGTGCATTCAAAGTTCGGCAAAGTTTCGGCTATGCCAAAAGGTGGCATAGCCGAAAAGAAAGTAAAAAGCAAAAGTGATTTCAATAGGAAGCACCGTATTGTTGATGAAGCAGTCAAGAGAAGGAAAACCACGAGCACCGACTACCTAGAAATGGAAGAGCTCTACGATGGCTTTAGCTCAATCGAGGAGGGACATTTTATGGAAGAAAGTTTCACGGAAACAGACTCAGAAATACAATTTGATCATGATGATTTTGTTTATTGAAATAAAAGAAAAATCCTTTGATAGGAATGACAATGATAAGTAAAAGATCAGCGTAAAATGAAAGACGATAAAGATTCACCAGTTTCTGACCGATTCTTAGAGCGACCAGAGCTTGAAAAGCCAATGACGACGGCTGAAAGAGCCTGAAAAAAACCACAAAGAGGACGACGGCGAAAACAATATGAAAAGACTTATCTAATGTGAAGGCAATCTAGCGTTTGGACCCAGTGAAGAAAACCTCTGATGAAGGGACGGACAACCCTGAAAAATCGTAGAATCATAAATAAGAACAAACACCAAAACAGAAAAAAGCAAGTGGGAGAGAAAAAACTTTGCGAATTTTCCAACACAAAATTCAAATCTTTTTCAAATCTCTGGCACGCCTGGTTCGCGCCTTTTCTTTTTTTGAAAATTGTGTTTCATCGCACACGAACATGCCCCTTTAAGGAAGATTTTGAACATTATTTTGTTAATTGGGGAACATTATTTTGTTAATTGGGGAACATTATTTTGTTAATTGGGGAACATTATTTTGTTAGTTGGGCCTATAGCATAAAGAAAATGTGGTATTCATGCTAATTCCATGCATCCAGAGTCCCTTTCGAACGATTTGTGTTTCAGGTATGTGTGCGTACCGTAAGTACTCTAATAAACGGCCCCTCCTACAGTTAACTATTTTCAAATTTGTTTTTCTTTTTTAACCCTAACATTTTTTATTTTTTAAAACGTAAGACAACTCATTTTGTAGATCTTTCCAAACTCTACGAAATGAGTGGTCGTACGTTTTAAAAAATAAACAATGTTGGGGTTAAAAAACCAAAACAAATTTGAAAATAGTTAACTGGGGGGGGATTATTAGAGTATTTACGGTATACTCTCTTCATGGCTCGATTTTTTTTCGAAAAGTGTCTTCCCACACCTAAAAACGTGTTAAAACAACAAAAACCATGCTTTAGGGTGGTTTCTTCGTTTGATATTTCCGGTAAAGTGAAGTTGGGCCTTAACTTACCATAGTTTCTCTTTATACTTAAAAGTTTGTCTTAGTGCGAGCGTTTTGTTCAGAATTTCACGCTGAATAAGATAGGACGCTCGCATTAGTAAAAACAGCATTTTAAGTGTTAAAGGGGGGCTGAAGGCTGTTAAGGAGATAGTCTCGACCACTGACCAGAATACGATTTTGAACTCAAGGGGGCCGTCGTTTTTTGAGAAAAGGGGCATCCGATCATGAAAAGGGGGCATTTATAATTAAAAAGTTCCAAAAATGGGGCATTTTATAATTTTCCCTTGTTCGCTTGAAGAAGTCTTGGATATTGGAACCCACGCGTTTGGCCATGCTTAAAAGTCCTAGCGTTAAGTAGTGCAGTATGCGAAAATCATACAGAATAACATTTTGAGGCAAGAAAATGCAGAAAAATAGGGCGCAAAGAGTGGGATACAGTGAAAAAAATCATGCATCGACACAACAAAATTTCAAGGATATTTTGTTTTATGCCCCTTTTTTCCTAAAAAAGGGGTGCATTTGCCCCCTAAAAGGGGCATTATGGCCTCCCTGGTCGAGACTATCTCCTTAACAGCTCTCACCCCTCCTTTAAAAAGTCACCATGGTGGCCATTTTCCGCTCATCCTCTAAGCGGCTGCCTTAGAGACCGGTAGCTAATTACAGGAAATAAATACTATAAATACATGATTTCTCATCTAAAAATTCAATAAGTTTTCGACAGATTTGTTGATAACCAAAAAGTAAACCAGGATTCGAAGGAAAAAATTTATATCATGTAAGCTGAAAAGAACTTAAAAATATGTGAACACTAGCAAATGAACTAAAAAGCAAAAAGAATGTTTTTTAGTTCGACAAAACATAACTTTTTCTTTTTCGTCTGTTTTTTGCAATAATTTCACTATTATCCATCTGTCACTGCTTGTCAATTTGGAAATAAGATTTTGCCCAAAAAAATTAAAAAAAGCTCATCAATTTAATGGTTTAAGCTTTCAAAGGTGGTGAAATGAAGGCAGTCTCTTCCTCTTCTCCTCCCGACCAAACAATAATAATAACTAGGGGGACAGGCAGTGAAGGGTGTGTTATGGGGAGCAGAGGATCTATGGCTCAAATTAGAGTGCAAGAGCCACCCCAAATATTTAGCTGAGCAAATAAATAATTGGACCATCAAATCTTCCTCCTCCCAACAACCAGCAGCTGAAAATGACGACCAAATTTAGGCCCGTTCCATTTGTCCAATTGGTGGTTGTGGGGACAGCATCCGTTCTGGGAGGGGGTGACTCCATGGCAAGTCTCTTTACACCACCAACATTTGTAAAATCGAAAATATTTTTTTGGTTTGTTGTATAGATGCTTTTAGAAATAGAGACGGGTGACTTAGTGAAAAGGAAGTGGAGCTAAGTAGATTGCTTGCAATGGGCGAACAACCTTAGGCACTAATGGTAAAACGAGCTTTTTTGGAAAAAAAGCTTGTGTGAGAAATGAAAATGTAAATTTGATAAGATTTAGCAAATAATTTTGAAGAAATTCTTTTCAATTAAAAATTAAACAAAACGGAAAAATGCTCAAATTTGAGAAAAAAGTGCCTAGAGAATGTAAAATACTGTCCAGTTTTTTTATTTTGGTTAAAGAGGTATAAATGTGCTTACCTTTTTGAAACGTTTTAATACAATCAGGTAGCCTTGCATCTCTAGTTTCTAACGGGGTATGATTTGTTGCAACATCTTTGCAAAATATACGGTCAAACCTCGATATAACGTACCCCCTGGGGGCCGGGTAAAGGGGTACGTTATATTGAGGGCAGAAACCAAATAGATGACAGGTGTTTGTTATATCAAGGGTTTTTAAATATTCAAGTGATTTTATTCATAAGCTCAAACAATTCCGCGAACAACAATCAATGGCTAGCGGAGAAAAAACCTTTTGACGTTTCGGCTTTGGAGTACTCATGGAAACTAAAAGGGAAACATTTAATGACTACATAATGACTACTTTTGGTCCAAAATCCTGTCCCGAAATCCCGCCGGACCATTTCCCGAAATCCCGATCCTCGTCAAATCGTCAAACCCCGAAAATCGTCAAATCCCGACACGATTTTTTATAGCATTTTCATCAATTATTCATTATTTGTTTGATGAATTCTGTTGCGTTGTTTCCGCTTTTGTACGTTGATGCGCTCTTTATCTTTTTGCATTTTCAGATGAGTGTTATTTGGAGAATCAATCTTTTTGCAAAGCTGTCGGCTATTGAAGCAAAATGTGGAGTGTGTGGCAATGTCATCAAGATGTCGGGCGGTAGCACCGCTCGATTGAATGTTTGCTTATAAAGTGATGTTCATTGTTGTAAAAAAGCGTAAATCCCGCCAGAACCGGTTTCATCACCTCTAGTTTCGATACCCTGGTTTACACTTTAAAATAAAGTTTGCAGATTTATGCCTCTTTGACTGAAACAAAAAAGCGCACTTTTTTACATTTTCTGAGCACTTTTTTCTAAATCTGGGCACTTTTACGTATCGTCCTTAAAGCTTCACTATGAACCAATTCTGAAAAGTAGGTTTTACAGCCCTGTTAATTTTTTAGATGGTAAAAAAGCAAATTTCTTTAGAATATGGCTGAATTTGCGTTTTTTGGGTTTTTTTTTGAAAAGTAGAATCATCACCAACAAGGCAATGGAGCTTTTTCTCATTCAAAGGTTGCATTTTGTAGTTGATGTTGATTTTAAATTAATTATTCACATTTCAGCATGTGCACTCACAACAGCAACAGACGGGACAGAAGACAATCAAATCACTTGCTTCAAGCCCGGCGAATCCATCGGTACAAAAGGACTGCAGATTCTACGCAGGATCAGAGCTGAGAATATGGCGAGGGATGGCGGTGACGACTACGAAGAAGCTAGACTCCTCGAAGAAGGCGAGATAACTGAAGAAGAACAAGGAAGAGAAGAAGAAAATTTGGAAGATTATAATGACGATGATTATTTTATGTTTGTTGAACAGTTTGTTTGAAGTTTATGTGTAATAAAAGATTAACCCTGAATTTTTTTGAAAATTGGGTCATCAATATAGAAGGGGCTTTTATTGGAGAGGGGGCCTTTATTAAAGAGGGGCCTTTATTTTTCAACCCCCCTCGAAGGAGGGCCTTTATTAGAGAGGGGCCTTTAATAGAGAATATACGGTGGTTCCGAATTCATTATTTCCCAAAATTCCCACGCTTACTAAATACCTAGACCACTTTCAACCCAAAATTTCGACACAAAACAAACCAAAAAAACTTTTCACACAACACTTTTTGCAGAACAACAACAACAAGCTAAACACCAAAAGGTAACAAAAAATAAAAAAGCTACAAAGGGAAAAGTGGAAAAGTGCGCGTCTCTGACTAGCTTGTAGTAGTAAGCCACTCGACACAGCAGCAGCAGCTCCCTAGTCAAGACTGCTCTCTCAATTCGTCGTGCTCCACACACACAAAGAGGGGGGGGGGCTGGCTGGGTAAACAGCAGGAGGGGGATGAGGAATAAACGTGTACTCACCACCACCATCATGGGTGGGTAGTTGGATATTATAGTACAAACAGCCAATGAATAAAATAAATCAATCTTCAAATAAATTTGAGTGGAGCCAGGCAGTTTATGCCTTTATTAATATTGTGCTTGGCTAGTATTACTGGCCTGGCTCACACAACCACATAAAAATGAAATATTTATGCCGCCGCCGCCGCTACTGCCATAAACACATTAACCATTCGAACATTTTTTTGTGTTGTTATTAATTTGGTTGCTGGGAGAGAAAAATACAGTTGGAGGTGGCTTGAGGAAAATAAAAAAGTAGTGGAATGCAGTAATGCTTGATTAGGCTTTTCTTCGTTTGTTATAGGCCACGCCAAAATTTAGGAGGTTTGGGTGGAGCACTTGTCTCTCAAAATCGTATCTGCAGTCACTTTTTTAACCAAAAATAAGTGCGCTGCCGATGACTATTTTATTGATTTTGCTTAAGCATCCGAAAATCTCGAGATCTACACGAAATTTTTCCGATTTCTGTGGGATCGAAAAATAAGCTACCATATTAGAGAAATTAGGGTAAGACATTCATTGACCGATCCCATATTTCTTAACGGGCAACACTTTTTGGTACCAAATTTACTCTTTTTTTCTAGCTTTTTTTCACAAAGTGAAAAAAACCCCGTTGTGTATCCCTGCGTTTATAGTTTCCAACGAGATATGAATTCGTGTCAGCTATCTTGAAAATGTTAAACAAAAACTTAAAAGTATAGACCAAATTATTTTTTTGATTAGCTCCATACTTTTAATTCTGTGTTCTTTATTTATTTTCATATCTTGCAAACAACTATACTTCGTTAGAAACTAGAAACGCAGGCTACACGAGGAGGTTATCACTTTGCAAAAAAGATCAGACAATCAAGGAGAGCAGGACAATGAAAATTTTGGCACAAAAAAGTTAAATTCGGTCATGATTCTCAAAATGCAAAGTACCAAAATCCATACAAAATTTTCAGTCAAATTTTGTATAGATTTTTGCATTTTGTAGGGTTTGAGAACCATGAATTTGGTACAGTCGAACCTTGTTACGGACACCCCCAAAAGTTCTTTCCCCGCTGGGTCTTTTTAGCCCTATTTTTGAAAATTTTCGTCAATCCCATTTTGACAGTTCGGTCCCAAATATTGCAAGGATTCCGATTTTGCCGATCGTTTTTCAGAATCCGAGATTTTTTTCTCTAAAAAAGCAAAACCTCGATAAACGGAGACCTGTTCTTAAATAGGGTGTATGTTAATCGAGGTTTTACTTTTTCAGAGAAAAAAGTTTTTGGATTCTGAAAAAATCGGGATTCTTGCAATATTTGCGACCGGACTGTCAAAACGGAATTGACGAAAACCTTCAAAAATAAAGCTAAAAAGTGTCGAACCCAGCGGGAGAACGAACTTTTGAGGGTGTCCGTTCATCGAGGTTCGACTGTGCAAAAAAGGGCGCTATTTTTGCCTTGGTCCCCCCTGTTGTTTTTCACCATATTTTTATTCAAATTTTTATTCAAAAAAAAATGCAACGCATCATTCATATATCTTTCTAATTTGTTCGAAAAATTTTTTGAGATAATTCCATTTTTGCTAAATCATAAAATAGCACAAAAAATATTGCACTGTTCGAAAAAAAAATGGTGAAAAACAACAGGGGGACCAAGGCCCATTGTGGAATAGGGCCAAAAAAAGTATTGCTCTTTGTCAACACCACTCGAAAGAGCGAGAAAGTAAAAAGGAAGTGGACTGCAAGAGAGTCTGGTAAAAGACATAAGTAACAAAGTGGTAAATGTGAAAATTTAGAAAACATACATGTTTGGTTCAAAAATTCAAATCCCTTATTTTAAATGAAAAAAAAAATCTGTACAACTGTAACACCACAACAAAACCAACAATACTTCCACCATTCACACATTATGCAAAAAAATTAAGCAGATTATAGTGTTTTCATACAACTGCTCCTCCAAAATATTATTTTGTTTGGAGTGGTGGGAGTGGTGAAAAAATTCCCTCCCCTAATTCCGTCCACAAGGGGTGTGTGTTCAAAGTTCCTATCCCCTCTGCCCATAGTTAACCATAGCTTACTTAAGAATGGCTTTTGCCTTTAATGTGAGAAAATGGTTAAATTGGAGAAGGCCAAGCATTTACCAGCTAGCTTCATTCCGCAACAAATTCAAAATTCAAGCAAAAAAATTATGTAGAAAAGTCGGAAAACTGGATGGACTAGCACAGATTGCAATTTGAAAAATGTTTCAAAAAAGAAATAGTTAAAGAAAATATATGAATTCTGATTTTTTCTTTAGTTTTTTTTAATCAAAAAATATTTCAAAAAAATATTTTAACGAAAAATTTTTTCCTCTAACCTAAAATTCTGACAATGAATTCGTGTTTAGCGAGGTTGATTTGCATGTAAAATTGAATCTTGAAATTCAAAATTACTGTTGTATTTCAGAGACAATATATACTCAAACTAGGGTTGTCCGATCCAAATATTCGAGCGAATATTCGGGAGCAATGTTCGCAGCAGGGTGGCCATATCGTTTTTTTGAGAAAAGGGGCATTCGAACATGAAAAGGGGGCATTTATAATAAAAAAGTTCCAAAAATGGGGCATTTTATAATTTTCCCTTGTTCGCTTGAAGAAGTCTTGGATATTGGAACCCACGCGTTTGGCCATGCTTAAAAGTCCTAGCGTTAAGTAGCGCAGTTGCAAAAATCATGCAGAATAACATTTTGAGGCAAGAAAATGCAGAAAAATAGGGCGCAAAGAGTGACATACAGTGAAAAAAAAATCATGCATCGTCACAACAAAATTTCAAGGATATTTTGTTTTATTCAAACAACTGTATTTTTTACTGAGAGTTGACTGTATTGGGATAGTTGACTGTATTTTTTACTGAGAGTTGACTGTATTGTGATGGTTGACTGTATTTTTTACTGAGAGTTTACTGTATTGGGATAGTTGACTGTATTGTTGACTGTATTGTGATGGTTGACTGTATTGTTGACCAAGAGTTGACTGTATTGTGACGGTTGACTGTAGCACAGTTTGCAAAAGCAGTAAGACAATATTCGCGCCAATATCCCAACTCTAACTCGAACATTAAAATTTTTAAGAATTCAAATGTTTGTTGTCTGAAGTGGAATTTGAAATTAAACAGTAATTTTTGACAGCAACAATCTAAATTTTAGAGAGCTGGACATGTTTGAAAAAATTTTAGGCTAAACCTCCATCATTAACAAATACCAGTATGTGTCATAACTCTTCGCGATTTTTTCAAATTCAGAACTGATTTTTTTCTTTTTCGCATATTTCTTCATTTCTTTCATAGAAAATCATTTCCAAATAACAGTGAAATCTCTATTCGAGGCAGCGCATAACATATTTCATAACAGCAACTATCATTCATCAAAATAGTTTCCTTCGGCCTCAACAATTTTCTCCCATCTTTCCTGCAGCTTTGAAATCCCTTTAACACTACCATTAAATGGTTGCTGATTTCTGGCTTAATTCTTTGGCCTCAAGGCATCTAAAACATGAGAAAAAATTGATTCTGACTAAAAATTTGAAAAAAACGCGAAGAGTTATGACACATACTGGTATACTAACTTCAAGTTCCTTTTCACTCGTGTTCACTACTCGAAAAAATCTGGCCGCACGCCATATATTGTAAAGTCAAAGGCAATTAGCAAAATTAGTAAGGCATTAAAAACAGATATGAAATTCTTGTTGATAGCCACAAAACTGCGCCTATTTGCCACGCTCAACCTGGTTTTTCTAGCTGCTGTTTCAGAAAATACACTTACTATTAGTTATCCCACATATTCTTAGCGGAATTAATTGGCCATCTGGCTAGCAGGCATTAGCAGCAAAACAGTTCATTTGGCTGGAAGTGTAAATTGTTTAATGCTTTTTTTCGAAAATAATATTTTTTTATCGAAAATCTGTCAATGCAATTCAAGATTTAGTGAACGGATAAGATATTTCAGAAAAAAATTATTGTTTTCTTTCTGTCACTCATTTTACGAGAAAAACAATAAAGATTTGTTTTATCTTTTGAGAATCTTTTACAGCTATAAAATGAAATTGTGAGGAAAAATAAAATTTGTCACTCAATTTTGTTTTTTGTTTAAGGGCTAAAAGTGTTACAGGGTGGGCCAAGAAATTCCCCGATATTCAAACGGTCATAATTTTTCTTCTGACAAGATCTCGGCAAACGGTTTTTTTGCATTCGACTCAGCAGACCGTCGGATTCAATTTGACTACAAATGCTCGGAAAAAAATTTTCTGTCGTTTTTTGCCTTGGTCCCCGCTGTGGAACCAGATACCAAACACACCACTTTATTCGAAACGAAGAACATGGCAACAACAGCAAAGAAGATGATAACACTCAATTCCCATAATTCTGCTCCACACTTCTTCCATTCACCTCTATGCATCTGTGCAGACAGCAAATCATGAATGTGATAATCTGGTTCCAACATCAAAAAAGCAGTTAAAAAACAGTGAATTTTCCAAAACAGGGCGGACCAAGGCAAAAAACGACGAAATTTTTTTCCGAGCATTTGTAGTCAAATTGAATCCGACGGTCTGCTGAGTCGAATGCAAAAAACCGTTTGCCGAGATGGCGTCAGGAAAAAAGTTATGACCGTTTGAATATCGGGGAATTTCTTGGCCCACCCTGTAGTCTTCGCACAGTGAAATGTTTTAAAAAGTAAAGAAATTGTACGGTAAAACCTTGATTTAATGGGATGTAACTAAATTGTTGCCCCTAAAGTTTGAATTCTTGCCAGTTTTAAATTTTTTCTTGCCCCTTCAAATTTCAAATAAAATGACTGAAATCTTGCCCCTTTTTAATCAAAATCGAGTGAATTGCTCTGATTTTCAATCGAAGGCCCCAAATCGGAGCAATTACCCCGATTTTATCAAAAAGGGGCAAGATTTCAGTTATTTTATTTAAAATTTGAAAAAGGGGCAAGAAAAAATTAAAAACGGGCAAGAATTTTGACTCCAAGGGCAACAATCGATTTCGCTAATAACTAAATTTTAGATTGTAAATGACTTATTGACCAAACTTGCTAGTGCTGTAGTTGCTAAGTGTATTTTAATTTAAAAAAACCGGCGCCGGGGCCTGTGCAACTTAATTGGCCTTACCTGGCCTGTGAAACTTATGTCTTAAGGCCTGGTCACAATGGTCGCGACTAGCTCTAGCTGTCGCGACTAGCTATCGCTACTTGGTGGACACAATGGAAGAAGGCTAGTCGCGACACTCAGTAGCGACAGCCAGTCGCGACAGCCAAAGAGTGGTCACAATGGAGAAAAGATGAGGCTAGTCGCGACAGCGACACTTTCAAAAATATTTGAAAATTGTGTCGCTACTTTTAGAATGGTCGGTTTTTGTTGTCCCCTTTTCACTGTTTTCGTTCAGTTGTGCATGTTATCGTGCTGAATTTCGTGTCCAGTTTTACGAAATCCGTCAAAATCTTTTTTGACTGTGCGTTATTTCAACGAAGAAGGTGCAGTTGAGTGGCAAAGGAGAATGATATGAATTGTAAACTCTTTTTGTTGTTGATTCACTGATGTTGCGTTATTGATGAATAAAGAAATCGTGAGATTTCAATTTTCCATTGTGACAACTGTTTGGCTGTCGCGACTGGCCTTCCATTGTGACCATGATTAGTAGCGACAGCCAGTCGCGACAGCCACTAGCGACCATTGTGACCAGGCCTTTAGGGTATTGCGGCAACTCTGCTCAGGCATATGTCGACAGAATTGGAGTGAGAAAGACTCCAAAGTCGCAGAAAAAACGAGAAATTTGATCACAAGACCCAAAAGTTTATAACTTTTGTTGTTTTTTCTCTTTCGATGTCTTTTTTTATTTCAATTTTTTCGCCATGACTCATGGCCCATGAGTGCAAGTTCTAGTTTGGAATCAGGCATTGGATGTCCCAATAAGACCGAACTCTATTTATCCAGAAAAATTACGATCGTGACCTTCCTTTGCAAGAAGTTGAAAAAATATAACTTTTGTTTACTAAACTAAATTTTTGAAGTTGATTCAACTTTTCTTTTAGTAATCCCTAGATTTGCAAATAATACCAATTTTTTGTCTTACCGTAAATGTTCTCATAGAGCCCCGGAAGCTCTATTTTTCAACCCTCCGAAAATCGGGAAAATTCTGGGTCGATCTCGAGATTTTTGTGTGAAAATTCAAAATCTAAAAAGCAGAATCATTGGAGCTCGTGGGAGTTGAGAAAATACAATGAACAGCTTTGAAAAATATTGACTTTGCTCCGAGATTCAGACCCTCAAAGTCGAGAGGGGGGCTCTATTAAAACATTTACGGTGATTTAAAAAACCGAAATATTTTTTTTTATTCAACAAAATTATACAAAAAGTGAGATCACAATGATGACAACAATAAATGAAGATTTACATTTAGTTTTGGGAAAAAAAGGTGTCCAATTAAATACCAAAAAGCATTTATATTATTGCTCCACTTGCATAAGCTGGCTGGGAAATCGGTTGACAGCTTCTGCTCCAACTACTGTTTCTGCTGCCAAGAAATGTTGCTCGCATCAAAAGGGCTAAGGTCATAGCGAATAATTCTGGCCATGTCATCAACTGAGATCATTTGTTTGCCATTGGGACTAAAGACTATTTGACGAATGGCTGCTTTGATGTCCTTGGCTGGGATCAGGTAATCACTGAAAAAACTGCTGGAATTATTTCCAAAACAAAGATCATCCGAAAAATGGATTATCGAATTTGATTATTAGTAGGGTTGTCGAGCATTCGAAATTTTCGAATATTCGATTCGATACTCGGTATTTGAGGCTTTTGATTCTGGTTTTTGGATGATTTTTCTATCGGATATTCAGACATGTATCAGATTGACACGAACTAATTCACATATCAGTAGGGTTGTCGAGCATTTTGGTACAGTCTTCAAAAGGAGTATTGAGAACTTCAGCCATGAGGTCGTAATCCGCTTCCGAAAGAGACCTGATATGATTTGATACTTGGGATTTTCCTCCGCTTATTGAGAATAATTTATTAATATCCGTTTATCCCATCAAAAACATCAGGCGTCAGTACTGCCCCCAGGATCGAACCTGTAGCTCAGATTCAGCACTAAATTGTTAGTTCTGGTATTCTTACTGAATAGTTGGGTGATTGACCCTCAAAAACTGATGCTTGGGAC
Organism: Ditylenchus weischeri; assembly: GCA_029231635.1. Taxonomy (NCBI): domain Eukaryota; kingdom Metazoa; phylum Nematoda; class Chromadorea; order Rhabditida; family Anguinidae; genus Ditylenchus; species Ditylenchus weischeri. Next base: position 44,392 of record JAMRYI010000514.1, read on the forward strand.
TGGAACACGGCTAGTCTTCATAATTAAAAATGTGTAAATTTCCAATTACCGTATTTTCTCTATTAAACAGGCCTCTCGACTTTGAGGACCCATATCTCAACCCAAAATCAATATTTTGCAAATCTGTTAATTTTGCTTTCACTACCGACCCCGAATTTTTGCGATTTTCGAGAAGTTGAAAAATAAACGGACCAGCCCGTTTAATAGAGAAAATACGGTAACTGCGCCAAACAGCGATCGATGAACAACAGGGTATCATTGAACACCATATACTAGGCGAAAAATTTTAAAGCATTCACCTGCTTCTAGAAGGCAATCTTCCCTTGTCCAACCTCCAAATGCGTATTTCGCCCAATTGACTACCACAAGCCAAGAACTAAACCATGAAATTAAGGCGAAATACAGGATCAATTTTAATATTTTGCATTTAAAAATAGCGATAAGTTCTAAGTTCGATTAAACAATACCTCCCCACCTGGGGTCCGACACTTTTTTTACCTCAATTTTTTAAACTTTAGTCAGTTCTGATTCGTCAGCCTGGTCCGGAAAATGGCAAGGATTTGGTTGAAACCGATTGTTTTTCAAAAATACCACAGCTTTGCCACAAGGACCCGCGAACTTCGATTTAAAGGACTTTGTCTCTTCCTTATCATGAGGATTTCAAAGGTTTGAATGCGCGCGGGACCACACACATTTTGTCAATAATATTTTCGAATTGTTTTTTGATTGCTTTTATTGTTTAGAAAATAAATTTGTAAATTTGTTCAAAACTTAGAACCATTGACTAGTCGAGCCCAACGTTGCTTGACAATGCCAGATCGGACAAGTAATGCGACTTTCACTTCTCCACACTTGTCACTGTGATAACGAGACTTATATCAACCACAATATAGCGTTTAAAATTCAAAATGCAAACAAAAAATTCGAAAACATTATTGACAAAATCTATGTGGTCCCGCGCGCATTCAAACATTTGAAATTGCCATGATAAGGAAGAGACAGGGTCCTTTAATGACACCCCTTTTTTAAATTAGGTGTCTCAAAATGGGGTTTTGGGTCTTTATTTTGAAACCTAATTGGTAAAACCTAAGAAAAAAATTATGAATGCTTGAATTTCAAGCCTGGTTTGCACATTGAAAGCACTTACCCTTCTCGTAGGATCAATGTCTAACTTGATGAACCACACAGTTGTGCTGAAAAAAAGGGATTACCGTATTTCCTCTAATAGAAGCCACCTCTCTAATACAAGCCCCCCTCAACTTTGAGGGTCTGGATTTCAGGGTAGAAGCAATATTTTCCAAATCTGTTTGATACGTTTTCTTAACTCCCACGAGCTCCACCGATTCCACTTTTCAAATTTTGGTTGAATACCCGAAAATCTCGAGATCGAATTACAAATTTACCGATTTTTGGGGATCCAAAAAATAGAAGCCCCGGGGCTTCTATTAGAGGAAATACGGTAGAATCAATTTTTTTAAATTTTTGTCGCATTTTTTTTAAATAAAGATTTTGTAGCAAATAATTGATTTCTCCGATAAATAAAAATAGTTGAAATTTTTACTTTGGCATGACCATGTGGGCTGTTTGAGACACAAATGTCTCAGATTTTTTTGGTAGAGCCTTGTCCAGAAATACCTTCGTGGAAATCGCCAAACTTCCATAGCATGATGCAATCTTCACTCGACTGAATTTCAAAAAAATAAATAAAGTTAAAATAGTGAAATATACCTTTGAAAAGATAAAATTTCCCATAGTTCGCACACAGTCAACGTAATTCGAGTGTAAGTCTCTGGAACTGCAGATGGGAAAGTGCAGTTCTACAGGCTTGCGTTTGGTGAGGTTGTCCGGCTGCATGGATTGTTCAAGATTTTTCTGCACTTCAGTGCCCTCACCAATGTGCCACAGCTAAAATGGTGGAAACTTCAGGTAACATCAGACGGTAGCTACCACGTCCACAGTCGATGGAAAGTCGATGTCTGGTACAGTCAACTCTCGCTATAAGTTACCCTCACGAGGGGGTATTTTAGATCGAGGTGCATCTTTTCGAGTGTAATTTAACGCGGGAGCGGACCAAGGCGTATCTTATAGCGGGGGGTATCTTCTGACGAAGGTATTAAATTATCCGGAAAGTTCAACGACTCTTTCTATGTTTAGTCACTTTTTTATTTACAAACAATATACTGTTTTGAAGTCCTGACATTTCTCTACAAAATATGAGGTCCATTTCACTTTTAAGACTAAGCGAGCAATGTTTACACAGTCGAACTCCGATATAACGCCACCCCTGGGGACCGTTATTTGGTGGCGTTATATCGGGGTGGCGTTAAATCGGGGGTGATATAAAACAAGGTTTATTCAAACAATAACAATCTACCAAACAACAAACTAACTAACATGGAAGAAATCTGTGAGTTTACTTTGCTTTTCGATTTTCTGGCGCTCTCTGCAGAAGAATTCGTCCAAAGCGTTGCTGTGACCGAGAATGGATGGATCAGCGGTGTTCTTGTTGAAAAAACTACGCGTCCAAATTTAAAAAACGAAGCAGTGGCGTTATATCGGGGGTAATTTGGGTTCTTCTTGTAGGTGGCGTTATATCGGGGGTAATTTGGGTTCTTCTTGTAGGTGGCGTTATATCGGGGTAATTTGGGTTCTTCTTGTAGGTGGCGTTATATCGGGGGTAATTTGGGTTCTTCTTGTAGGTGGCGTTATATCGGGGGTAATTTGGGTTCTTCTTGTAGGTGGCGTTATATCGGGGTAATTTGGGTTCTTCTTGTAGGTGGCGTTATATCGGGGGTAATTTGGGTTCTTCTTGTAGGTGGCGTTATATCGGGGGTAATTTGGGTTCTTCTTGTAGGTGGCGTTATATCGGGGTAATTTGGGTTCTTCTTGTAGGTGGCGTTATATCGGGGTAATTTGGGTTCTTCTTGTAGGTGGCGTTATATCGGGGGTAATTTGGGTTCTTCTTGTAGGTGGCGTTATATCGGGGTAATTTGGGTTCTTCTTGTAGGTGGCGTTATATCGGGGTAATTTGGGTTCTTCTTGTAGGTGGCGTTATATCGGGGGTAATTTGGGTTCTTCTTGTAGGTGGCGTTATATCGGGGTAATTTGGGTTCTTCTTGTAGGTGGCGTTATATCGGGGGTAATTTGGGTTCTTCTTGTAGGTGGCGTTATATCGGGGGTAATTTGGGTTCTTCTTGTAGGTGGCGTTATATCGGGGGTAATTTGGGTTCTTCTTGTAGGTGGCGTTATATCGGGGGTAATTTGGGTTCTTCTTGTAGGTGGCGTTATATCGGGGTAATTTGGGTTCTTCTTGTAGGTGGCGTTATATCGGGGGTAATTTGGGTTCTTCTTGTAGGTGGCGTTATATCGGGGTAATTTGGGTTCTTCTTGTAGGTGGCGTTATATCGGGGGTAATTTGGGTTCTTCTTGTAGGTGGCGTTATATCGGGGTAATTTGGGTTCTTCTTGTAGGTGGCGTTATAGCGGGGTAATTTGGGTTCTTCTTGTAGGTGGCGTTATAGCGGGGGTAAACTTTGTGTACTTTCTTTGCTGGCCGACCAAATTTTTTAAAAGTGGCGTTACATCGGGGTGGCGTTATATCGGAGTTCGACTGTATCATGGTTTTTTATAACTGACACATGGATCATGGGTCATTCCTAAAAAATTTATTAGCTTACACAGTTGGGGAGCCAGATTCACATGGGATTTGCTCTACAAGAATACCCGCATAAAAATGCTTTGGTCCTTCTTGTAGGTGGCGTTATAGCGGGGGTGGCGTTGTATCGGGTGGCGTTATATATTATTCTAACCGTGGCGAAAACGGCAGATTCTGCCGTTTCCGCCTACCGCCACTTTTTTAACTTTTCCCTTCACTCCCAAATTGTTTTGGTTTATTTATTGGATTCATTTGAAATCAAGTTGAATAACCAAAAAAAATACCTTACTCGCTTTGTCTTGTCTCGCAAAAATGAGGTCGAGCACATAGTTTGTAGAGAAATGTCAGGGCTTTAATAGATAATAGCAGATTAATAGCAGATAGAAAAGTGTCATCAAAATGTTCTAATTGTCAGAAATTTACGTGTGTTGGTCACTCAGTGTGCCACGAGTGTGGGAATCAATAAAGTTATTTGCTTTTTATGTGAGAAATTGCAAAATTTCGAATGATTCTAAACACTTTACGGCTGGGGTCATATTGACCCCATCCGTAAACAGTGCTAGTTTTTTTTCCCGTAATGTCAGGGTTAAGACGGTATATTATTTGTAACAAAAAGTGACAAAACATGGAAAGAGTAGTTGAACAAAATCAACTTTCCGGACAACTTAATATCTCATAGTCGACTTTACAGCGTGATCAAACCTTTTCTCACACATTTCTTTTCCCCATAACTTTTTCCCCATGCTCTTAATTTGTTGATCGACTATCCATTCAAAAGCTCTTGTATTGCGATTTCGTTAAAAAAAAAAGAACGCAACGTTTGATATTTTACAGGCCTAGTTATGGATGATTTAAAAAATTGTTAATTTTGAGGTTAGGTTAAAAGTCGGGTTCACGCGTGTAACGTAAGTTTACACGGGTTTACACGTTTTTCTCCAGCTTTTTTTTGGTGAATTTAATTTTACGATTTGCTGTCGATTTTTAAATTAACCTAGTGGTTTTACAAAAATTCTCTCTTTTTTTTTATTTTGCATCGTAATCTGAGAAGACTGAATACCATTCTGTCAACACTGATATGGTACCAAAATGGGCAGGAGTACACTATTTGGGGTAGCTCAAAAGTGCGTTTTTTTAAGGGAAAGTATGTCTCAAGCCCTAAAAACGATGGAAAAGGCGAAAAAAAGTGTGGGAAGGACGTTTTTCGAAAAAAAAATTTCTCGATTGCCTTGGTCCCCCCTGTGGTTTTTGGTCATTTTTGCCTTTTTGAAAAATTTCAAGTTTTTGGTGTGTCGGTTAAAGGACTCTGTTAAGAGACATTTTAACACAAAAATGTCCTTTTATCCAGTTCGTATCGCCATTTTAAGCAAAAAAAAATTTATTTTTAAATAAAATCAATGGGTATCCCTTGTTATAGCCAAAAATCCTTATAGCTAAAACGGTTAAATCTCTAGTTTTTTGTGGTAGCTACATGCATAGTTGCACGGCAGCAAAATTTTCAAATCCCGCCTCCGCCTCCGCCGGCGCTTTAAAATTTTTCCCGCCTCCGCCTCCGGCGGAGGCGGCGTTAAAAATTCGCCGCCGCCGCCTGGCGGAGGCGGCGTCATTATTGAAGTACCCCGCCTCCGCCGGCGGACACGTATCCGCCGGCTAAATCGCTCCGCCGCCGCCTCCGCCGAAATTGTTTTTGAACCATTTTTTAAAATAAAGCGAAATTTCAAATATTAATTTTCTGCACTTTTATTTTATATAAACAAGTCAAACTTTGATCAAATGAGCATTATAAGCAAGTAAAGTTTTACTATTCAAAAGAATTGGTTTTGTTGGTGTCTTTCAGCTTGTTGAAAGCTTGTTACAAGATATCTTAAGACTGTGAATTTGAAAATCTCATCTGTTTTTTTTTTTATTCATTTAATCAATTAAATTTTATTAGTTAGTCTTTTTTTGAAATAAATGAATGGAAAAACAACAAAATTAAAGCAAAAATCACTCCGCCGGCGGCCCCGCCTCCGCCGCCCTTTTTCGCTCCGCCGCCGCCTCCGCCGCCTTCTCAAAACCGCCTCGCCGCCGCCGCCTCCGCCTGCGTTCAAAAATTTTCGCCGCCGCCGCCTGGCGGCAGCGCCGGCAGTTTCTGAATTTTCCGCCTCCGCCTGGCGGCTCTGCCGGCGGATGCGGGCCGCCGGCGGAGCCGCCAGGCGGGGGTGCAACTATGGCTACATGTTCACTTGCTGTAAAAAAACTGTTCTTGCTTTCACTGTTGCTTAAATAATCAGTTAAATCTATAGATTTATTTTGTTACTACCACAAAAAATTAAAGATGTAACTGCTTTGGCTATAAGTAAGGTTGTCACACAGTTAACTCGATTTTCCAAAAAAATTTTGACATTGTTTCTTGTTTTTATGCGATTTTTCGTCTAAAATTTTGAGCATGTTAGCCCGCGATTGAAAGCCTGGGATGTTAGCTACACGATGGTGTGAAAATTTTTAAATTTAGTTTGGAAAAATGTATCTGTTTTAATGAAAAAAATTTCGGAAATAGTTCTATCCGAAAATGTTTTCATTCAAGGGCCTATAGGTCACAGGTTCCACTGGGTACACATCCTATTTTTTTCCTCTATTTTTAGAAGCTTCATTGACTTCTAGGGCCAAAAACTATTGAGCAATCGATTTCAACCATTTCCAGCACTGCTTTACCGTCAGCAAATGCCCTAATTTTGGGATTTCAAGCTAATGACTGGCTGGGTAGGATGGCTAGGAATTGGACATCGTTGAATGTTTTTTAAATTTAAGTTCCAACTACATATTACTTTTAATTCAGTATAATAGCTCATAGGAAAGCCCAAAATCTCAGCTACATTTTAATATATAATATATTAATATATTTACATATAGTATTTTTGTCGGCATGTCACGCTTTTTTTTTCGTGCCACGCTTTTTAACCCACTTCCCGATTGTATTATATTTTGTTCTCATCATATCTAAGGGTAAATCGGGGTCGCTGAGAACGCTAATGCTATCAGAATTGACATGTGATGCTTAAAATTTTGAGTTTTGCCAGAAAAGTGGGAAAAACCAGGTATGCTCAAGGGGGTCTTCGAACCTGTGACCCCAAATTTTTTTTTCATTTTTAGTTTATTTTGGCGCCTGTTAAGGCGCCTGTTCGGCTTGTACTCTAATAAACGGCCCCCACTACAGTTAACTATTTTCAAATTTGTTGTGCTTTTTTAACCCCAACATTGAACTGATTTTGTAAATCTTTCCAAACCCTACAAAATGAGTGGTCGTACGTTTTAAAAAATAAAAAATGTTAGGGTTAAAAAATCACAACAAATTTGAAAATAGTTAAATGTAGGGGCCCCATTTATTAGAGTATTTACGGTAAATTCAAATTTGGGTTTTGGGTCCTAAATTTTAAGCAAAACTCACGCAGACTGCGTGGTCCATGCTTGCTGTGCAAAGATAGTTGGCGTTCAAATCAAAGTCCTATAAATATATCATTACTTATATTTTGTCCATTTTAAAAAGTCCAATATCATCTACCAACGATATAACTTGGTCCCTGTGCCCTTGAATACCACCCAATATGGCAAGACATTCGGACTGACGAATATTCCACAAACGAGCAGTGAAATCTTTGCTTGCAGAGGCAACTATCATAGAATTTTTAGGTGATGTCCTCAACTCGTTGATTGAGTCTCCATGGCCAGCCAGACTCTGCAATTTTGAGTTCGATAAATTAGTTTTACTCATGACAACCAATGCTCACACAAAACATTTTGCCATTGTAGGGACTAAGCACCCGAATAATGCCTCGTTGTCCACCCACCACCAGAACATACTGGTTGGCTTCTGTGTTGTATGCCCACGTGACTGTGTAAAAACATTCATCTTTCTGTAATTTATGATTTTGGGTTATAGTCTAGATAGTTTCTGAAACCTGGATAGAACAAAACCCCAGCCAAATCCTGGGACACTCACCCCAGCAGTTTTCCTTAGTTCCCCAACCACATTTTTCGAAAAAAAATTTAGTGGGGTTTAACTGCTTTTTTAAATAATAAAAAATAAAAAAGAGCTAAAAAATTTGCTCAGTTTGCTGAAGCAACTACTACTGGGATGGGTGTTAAGAATTGCTCCCAAACCCAACTTTTTGCTTGTTAGGCCTGTTAAACCCATATGTGCCCACATGTATTGCAAATGGACGTAGAATACCCCCTTTTTCGCACACGCAAAATTTGTTTTTTCGTTTCGCCGCAGAGAAGCCATATATAAGGGTGAAATAGCATGGTTTATTGTGAAAATGCAGTCAAAATTATGTATGATCTACCAGATCTCGAGATTTCAGCTTTTTTAATTTTTTTCTATTATAGAGTGTTTTTTTTAAATATACATTGTTTCATTTGGCCACATTGTTTGTTCTAATCACATGACGGAAAGCTTACATGACTGAAAGCCCTTAGAGTGCCGTGAAAGATACCTATACTTATTAGTTTTGAAAAAATTGCTTATTTTCGACTGTGAAAAATAAATTGAAAAAATAGATTGATTTTCGTCTGTTGCGAAAATGATAACGCCTGACTCTTCATTTGCCATAGAGAGCCATCTAAATTTGCACAAAAAACTATGCTACAACTTTTACTAGAAAGTTCGTAAGCCTCTCTTTACACTCCATTGCAAAGGCACGAAAGCCAATTTATAAAATCTCTTAAAAACACACAAAAATGACTAAAATTTCTCTGCCATATTTCAAACACAAATAGCCCTCCCAAATTCAAAATCGTCTTCTTGGCATTGTGTTTTTGACTTACTTTTTCAACAGTATTTAGACAACTTTTGACTACAGTCGACTCTCGATATAAAGCCACCAGTGTTTTTGAAAATGACAGTGACATCTGACGTCAGCTGACAATTTAAACTGACACTGACAGTGACACTGACGTCAGTGTCAGTTTAAGTGTCAGGCTGACGTCAGTGTCACTGTCAGTCTCATATTTTCTTTTCTCTTCTCTTCTTTTTTTTAATTTTCGGATTAATTTGACCATTGTAGAAAAACCTGCATTTTTCTCCACGTCCTTCTTGTCCTTTTACATTGAAAAGTGACAGTGACACTGATAATGACTTTTTAATGTCACTGTCAGTGTTACTGTCATGTCACTTTTCAGTTTTTTCCCCAAATGTCACTGTCATTTTCAAAAACACTGAAAGCCACCCCTAGGGACCGGACCACAAATTTTTGCGAGATGGCCCTATATCGAGTTTTCACAGTGGTCCATAATGAACATAAGCTCGACAACTACTTCAATTAAATTGCAGGCTAAAGCCTGCTTTTTCTCCGACTATGCATTAACTCTGTTTTACCCGCCTTGATATTTCCAACCCTGATATATCACTGTTTATTTTCGATTTGAAGTTCAACTGTTGGACAGCAAAGAAGTTTATGCCGAACAATCAAACAAAAAAGTCAATAAAATACCGCATTTTTTCTGATAAGTCGACATGTCGGCTTATTTTTTCAACCTTCAAAAATCAGAAAAATTTTTCGGTCGATCTCGAGATTTTTGGGTGAAAATCCGAAATCTGAAAAGTTGGATCGGTAGAGCTCATGGGAACTAAGAAAACGTGAAAAACAGATATGCAAAATATTTATTCTAGGCTGAGCTATAGGTTCTCAAAGTTAGGTATGTCGGCTTATTAGAGGAAATAGGGTAGATAGGATTGTTGGCAATGTAAGCCTTATGCTTCTGGATTTGTATATGGTTCTGGTTTGATCACTATATTTTGATGCTAATTTGTATTAAATCACAAAAAAGCAGTGCTTGGAATGATTCTAATCGATTTCCTCGTACTTTTTCGACTTAGAAAATAGTGAGATCACTAAAAATAGGGTGAAAAAATAAGGTGTGGAACCAAGGGTGGTCAGAACCAGAGATCTTGGCGATGAGTGCATGAAGTTTCCTCCCCGTTTAAGGCTGACCATATAAATCCGGTACAAGGTAGTCTTATATCGAGAGTATTTATTGCAGTTGGGGATGGACAAAGATGGCCTTATAGCGAGAGTGGCCTTATATCGAGAGTCGACTGTACTACAACCAACTGAGACAATAAGCTAAATTTTGAGCAGTAACTTGCTCAAATAGTTTTCGCAATGAGTGAGTGAAAAAAGTCCCAAACAATTTAAAAAGTTTATAAAATTAATTTATAAAATTGTCAAAATTTTGAGATATTCACCATCACAATGACTTTTTGATCGGATTTTCATAATAAACACAACAATTTTACCCCTGAAATGACCACTTCAAAGAAAAAATTTGTTTTTTGACCAAAAATAATTTGATTCAGGCAAAAATGGGTTAATGAAGGAAAGTTAACATGTTGTACCCGAGATATAACGAATATTTTTTTTTCTGTCCTTGTACAATAAAAAAGTACTAACAGCGTCGTGGTCTTCAAATTGTCTCAAGAATTTGATACCAGCACTTTGTTCAGGACAACTGTACACTGAGATCTGCAATTGCTTTACTTAAAGGGTCATCCTCGCCGCCGATGGGAATATTTTGAAAGGCGGGTACCAGGCCGATTAAAAAGAGAATTAAAATGTCGCAGTTTAGTAAAAGTCAAGGAAAAACATTGCTCCTAATTGGAATCGAACCGACCACCGTCTTTCACAGTAGGCCGACGCTTTACCACTTAGCCACCCACACTGCTACACGGCCTTTCAAAAGACCCGTAAATGTTTCCTCTAGCCTCTTAGACGTGTTTGCATGGCGCAGTGGCTAAAGCAGGGAGCTATTGGGGAATCACATGATTTTACATAACAAAATAAGCTATTTGCCTAGAAATCACGAGTTCAACCCCGCCAGTGTTTTCATAACTAACGTCAACACTAAGCTAACTGTTAGTTTAGCAAACTAACACCTGATTTTTCTCGTTTTTCGTCAGGAAAACTGCGGAATCTGGTATTTATGACCTTATACCAACTTTTTGCAAGGAATCAGATGCACATTATGGGTTTTCCAAAAACTTGCAAAAAAGTGAATGAAACCCAAAAATAAACCTTAAACTAACAGTTAAGTTAGTGATAATTGTTAGTGTTAGTTATGAAAACACTGAAGCCCGCCCATGGGCACCATCGATTTTTCAATTTTTTTGTCAATTTTTTTCATTAGCCCATTCGACGTAAAATAAAAAAGTAGACTTAGGTCATAAACATCAGATTTCCAACTCTTCCTATAAAAATTCGAGTATAGGCCAGACGAAAGTCCAGATTTTGCGTCAAATACACGAGAAAAAGGTACATAAAACTTATTTTTGTATCTCAATTCGCAGGTTTGTATTTCAGGTGATAAGTTATACATCAAAAGGAAGCTAAGGATCTCCTCTGTCAGAAAATACAGATCAAATTTTTAAAATACAGAATTTAGAAAACTAGAAGCTATTTTAAGTCTGGAACATGTTTTTCGGTTCTATCCCACTATCTGTTGCAAATTTTGCCTTGGTCCTTTGTTGTTGTTTTTTTTTGATTATTTTGCCTTGTTAAAGGAACATGCCCACGCTAATAAGAGGTAAAAATTTTTCTTAATTACTGGACTTCTGTACGGATTTTTCAACTTGGTTTCTAACAAAACAAGGCCTAGAATTTAATTTTAGGTATAATTTTGTTAGAAACCAAGTTGAAAAATCCGTACAGAAGTTCAATAATTAGGAAAAATTTTTGAATTCCCGGGCACCACCTCTTATTAGCGTGGGCATGCCCCTTTAAGAATTTTGTGTATAATTTTGTAAATATTAAAAAACTGTTAGTCGTAAAAGAAAAACGGAGTTAAACAAATATGCATTGCACAACGAAAAATTGGAGACAGAAAAATATTTTGAAAACAACAGGGGACCTAGGCAAAATTTGCAACAGATAGTGGGATAGAGCTAGGGTTGTATAAATACCCGGGTATTTATTTTTCGGGTATTTACCCGGGTAAATACCCGGTAAATACCCGGGTATTTACCCATTATACAACCCTAATCCTACCAGAGTTGCTTGTATAATGCGCATTACAGAACTTTCAATAGCCGACAAAGATCGATTTTCCGGATGCAGCTTTTTCCTCCTTGCGATTGAAAAAGCTCCAGCTCCATGATAAAGGCTTAGGCATTGAAGAGGCTAAGAATTCGGATGTTAATTCATGAAAAGACACCGTTTACATAAAAACGCTCGAAGAAAAAAGACGTCCAATAAAAGACACGATCAGTTTTGCGAAAAATGCCCGTGTATAATACATATATAAATACCCGAATTTTATATAGCCGGGTATTTATTAATAAAATACCCGGGTAAATACCCGAGTATTTACCCGGGTATTTACCCATTATACAACCCTAGATAGAGCCCGCTTTTCTAGTCAAATTTGAGGAGTTTTTTTAATTTCCCGCAAAATTCGCTTGAAAAGTTAAACGAAACACTTTGGGGCGTTTTGAAAAGTCGTGTGTTAGGTATGATAAATGTGTTTCATTATTTATCACAAAAGAGTACTCGAAAAAATTGCAATTCTTTTTTGAGTTGACCTGGTACCCGCTTTTCAAAATATTCCCATCAGCGGCGAGCAGACCTATTTAAAAATATTTTTTTCAATCAAAACTACCTACTCTATTTTTGCCAACTGTCGCAAAGTAGTTGATGCAGTTATCCTCAATGTAGGGATTAAAAGATGCAGCGTAAACAGTGGACTTGTGATTCTCCTAAACATTCTTTGCAGCTACTGCTTGCTAAAACCATAAAAAATAAGTTTACATAGTAAGTGCCAACATGCACAAATGGAGAGTAGTTTTTGGTGGAATGGATTGACGGAAGACGGAGATTGTTGGCACTGCTACTACCTGAACCAGTTCCAGGATTAGTTGCACACTTCCTTTTTCCTCGTTTTCTGAGATCACGACGGCGCTTGGGAGCAGTTGAAGTGGAACCGTTGGCTATCTACATTTAAAAACAAAGTTGAAGTGGAGCGAAAAAACTTGCAGGGGCAAAAGCTCAGGGAGCACTTAACCTTGACCCCCTTCACTCAATTGGGGGACCAAGGCAAACAAAAATTTTTACTTTTTTATTTGTCAATACCAATAACTTTTTGCACAAAAAGTGTAAAATAAGTTGTTTTTCAGTCTTTTTAATCATTTTTACGTCTTTAAAAGTGTAAAAGAAATTGCTTTGCCACAATCCAACCCACCCCCCTGCTGAATTCAGTGAACGGGGTTAAGGTTAATTTAGCCAAGCTCAGATAAGGTGGCCAATAATTAAGAGACGGGTTACCGTATTATCTCTAATAAGGCCCCATGGAGTCTTATTTTTCAAAGCTCCAGTGACCAAAACGAGGTAAAATACCAAAAAATGAACAAAATCCATAGGGGCAAACTTCATAGGGGCAAACGAAATTTTTTTTTTCGAAAGATGTTTTTCCCACACCTAAAAACTTGTTTTCTACCCGTTTCACGGCATAAAAAGTGGTTTGGAGCGGTTTTAAACCTCGTTTCTAACTTTCCGGTAAAGTGAAATGCGGCCGCAATACCATAAACTATTGCTTGAAAACAAAATATATACCATTATGGTAGTCGCCGAAGTGGATGAAGCAGCTCCTTCGTCATATTCATCTGAAAGCTCCGAGCTAGAGCTATTTTTTTGATCCGCCTGTGGTGGCGCAGAATTCGGTCTGTCATCTAATGATGCCATTTCCAAATATACGGTAAATTTTTTTTGATAAAACTAGGTTCTGCTAAATTTCTTGTTTGAATTGCTAAAAGTGCGCGGGAGTTAAGAGCAACACCAATTTTATCTGAAAAAAAAAGCATTCGCTGTAAGACTCTATACTATTTAAGTTTATTTATTAAATTACCAAGACTTATTTGTAAACTGTTAAAATACGCTCAAAGAAGAACCGTATTTCCTTTAATAAGGCGTCCGGTTGCCTTATTTTTTGGATGCCCGAAAATCGGAAAATTTGGAATTCGATCTCAAGATTTTTGGGTGCTCACCCAAAATCTGAAAAATGCAATCGGTAGAGCTCGCGGAATTTAAGAAAACGCATAAAACAGCTTTGAAAAACATTCGATCTAGGCTGAGATGCAGGACCTCAAAGTCGAGGGAGCCGCCCTATTAGAAGAAATACGGTAAATGTACTACAGTCAATCCTCGTTATAGTGCGAAATAGTCGATATAGTGCGAAATTTTTTTCGGTCCCCAGAGGTTGCACTGTAACGAGGGTTGACTGTATTATCATATAAGGTGCTCGGCTACCCAGAACCTTTGCGTCCCCACTCGCAAGAATCCTAGTGACCCCAGTTATTTTTTCGCTTAATCTATGCAAAATTACTCTAGGGGTTCAACTCGCCAGAACCCTATGGGCCCCAGTTAGTTTTTTATAACTGGGGCCCCTAGAATTCTTGCGAGTCGGCCCAAAGGTTCTGTTGCTCCAGGGCGCTCTCACAATACATCCGCATGCGGATGTATTTTGTTTTCGGACCTCAGTTTTTTTTCGAACCTCATGGACTGGACGAATATTAAACTTATGGAACTTATATATTTTTTATCGAAACCCCAATAGACATAATCGTATACAACTTTATACTCAAAATGGCTACATTCCAAGAACAGGACTGTATATGTCCATGTTGTGACAAAAAGAGTGGCGAAGACAATAATTACCAAGATAAAAACTTACAAGAAAAATAAGAAAACTAGTTCGTTATTTGTAATCAATATTTTGCATGCCACTTACTGTATTTATTATGCATATTGATTACTTCTTGCACCACATTTTTGAATTGACATTTTGATGGGGGACTATCGAAACAATATTTGGGGTGGATGTTGTATGATGTATCTGGGCGTGTCATTGTATCCACTATATAAAGGATATCCAGCCATCAATCAGCAGTTGAGAGAGGATAGGGGAGTCAGCCCCAGCCCTTATTGAGGCGGATCAGCAATAAAGTATGTTAATATATTAGCAATACAGGGACAACAACTCAAAGCTTTTTTTAGTGATCTTACTATTTTCTAAGTCCAAAAAGTACGAGAAAATCGATTAGAATCATTCCAAGCACTGTTTTTTATTGATTTAATACAAGGCCATCTTAAGGCCATCTTTGTCCATCCCCAACTGCAATAAATACTCTCGATATATATGGCCACTCTCGCTATAAGGCCATCTTTGTCCATCCCCAACTGCAATAAATACTCTCGATATAAGACTACCTTGTACCGGATTTATATGGTCAGCCTTAAACGGGGAGGAAACTTCATGCACTCATCGCCAAGATCTCTGGTTCTAACCACCCTTGGTTCCACACCTTATTAGTGATCTCACTATTTTCTAAGTCCAAAAAGTACGAGGAAATCGATTAGAATCATTCCAAGCACTGCTTTTTGCGATTTAATACAAATTAGCATCAAAATATAGTGATCAAACCAGAACCATATACAAATCCAGAAGCATAAGGCTTACATTGCCAAAAAAAAAATTTCTGATTTTTGGAGGTTGAAAAAATAAGCCGACATGTCGACTTATTAGAAAAAATGCGGTATTTTATTGACTTTTTTGTTTGATTGTTCGGCATAAACTTCTTTGCTGCTCAACAGTTAAACTTCAAATCGAAAATAAAAAGTGATATATCAGGGTTGGAAATATCAAGGCGGGTAAAACAGAGTTAATGCATGGTCGGAGAAAAAGCAGGCCTTAGCCTGCAATTTAATTGAAGTAGTTGTCGAGCTTATGTTCTTTTTTATGTAAACATTATGGACCACTGTGAAAACTCGATATAATGCCATCTTTAGCCGGTCCCCAGTCCACCTACCAGGAAACAGCTCATTCAAAAAATTCCGAACCTGCAATCCCCAATGAAGTGGAGCACCATCTTGCATAAAAACAAGTTGTTCGAAATTGCCAAAAGCTCTACGTTATTTTTTTAAACAAAATGGCAGTTCTAGGGCTTTCGAATGGGTGGTCGAACACAACATTTGAGCCTTTCAATAAAAAGTTATGGGCAAAACAAATGTGGGAGAAAAAGTTTGATCACCCTGTATTATTTTCGAAAAAAGGCATTAAACAATTTACACTTCCAGCCAAATGAACTGTTTTGCTGCTAATGCCTGCTAGCCAGATGGCCAATTAATTCCGCTAAGAATATGTGGAATAACTAGTAGTAAGTGTATTTTCTGAAACAGCAGCTAGAAAAACCAGGTTGAGCGTGGCAAATAGGCGCAGTTTTGTGGCTATCAACAAGAATTTCATATCTGTTTTTAATGCCTTACTACTTTTGCTAATTGCCTTTGACTTTACAATTTATGGCGTGCGGCCAGATTTTTTCGAGTAGTGAACACGAGTGAAAAGGAACTTGAAGTTAGTATACCAGTATGTGTCATAACTCTTCGCGTTTTTGTAAATTTTTAGTCAGAATCAATTTTTTCTCATGTTTTAGATGCCTCGAGGCCAAGGAATTAAGCCAGAAATCAGCAACCATTTAATGGTAGTGTTAAAGGGATTTCGAAGCTGCAGGAAAGATGGGAGAAAATTGTTAATAAAAAAAATTGTTTATTAAAAAACTATAATAATGTAATGATCTGATTCTTAAAATCTTTAAAGCTAGAATTTCACGGCACTGTGTAGTTGCAACTAGAGTTGAGATATTGGCGCGAATATTGAAATGGCCGCGAATATTCGCGAATATTGTTTTACTGCTTTTGCAAACTGTGCTACAGTCAACTATCCCAATACAGTTAACTCTCAGTAAAAAATACAGTCAACCATCACAATACATTTAACTCTTAGTCAACAATACAGTTGTTTGAATAAAACAAAATATCCTTGAAATTTTGTTGTAACGATGCATGATTTTTTTTACTGTATCTCACTCTTTGCGCCCTATTTTTCTGCATTTTCTTGCCTCAAATTGTTATTCTGTATGATTTTCGCAACTGCGCTACTTAACGCTAGGACTTTTAAGCATGGCCAAACGCGTGGGTTCCAATATCCAAGACTTCTTCAAGCGAACAAGGGAAAATTATAAAATGCCCCATTTTTGGAACTTTTTTATTATAAATGCCCCCTTTTCATGTTCGAATGCCCCTTTTCTCAAAAAAACGATATGGCCACCCTGCTGCGAACATTGCTCCCGAATATTCGCTCGAATATTTGGATCGGACAACCCTAGTTTGAGTATAACTTGTCTTTAAAGGAATTTGAAATACAACAGTAATTTTGAATTTCAAGATCAATTTTACATGCAAATCGACCTCGGTAAACACGAATACGTTGTCAGAATTTTAGGTTAGAGGAAAAAATTAAAAACTAAAGAAAAAATCGGAATTCATATATTAGGTTGTCTCAAAAGTTCGCACCGCGTTGCCTTGGTCCCCCCCGTTGAAAATTTTGTACAGTTTAAAAAAGTTTTCTGTGCTTATTTTGCAATGTTTTCAGTTTTCCGTTTATTTTTTTGCTCAGCTCATCATTGTTTATTGTTTTCAGATGGATAACAATCATATTCGCCACGTTATGTTGTTCTTGTTTGATTCTGGGCTGAATGGAACGGATGCTGCAAACAAAATTTGCGAAGTTTATGGCGTCGATACGATAAAAGCTTGGGCGTGCCGCAAATGGTTTTCTCGTTTCAAGGAAGGGGATCGAAGCTTAGAAGACAAGCCAAGAAGTGGAAGACCAAGCCTTTTTAATAATGATCAACTTCG
Organism: Ditylenchus weischeri; assembly: GCA_029231635.1. Lineage (NCBI taxonomy): Eukaryota > Metazoa > Nematoda > Chromadorea > Rhabditida > Anguinidae > Ditylenchus > Ditylenchus weischeri. Next base: position 61,764 of record JAMRYI010000514.1, read on the forward strand.
TGCCCTTGTGGAAGCGGAGCCAAAGTTGACAGTGCGTGAACTTGGTGATCGTCTAAATCAGCCGTTTCAAACTCTAAAGATCGGAAAAGTAAGCTTGTCAATCACTTAAATGTTATCAAATGTGCTGAAATTTAGGTGAATAAGCATGGAGTTTGGGTGCCGCATCAATTGTCTGAAGCAAACATCGCCGATCGTCTAAGAATTGCGACTGAACTCTTGCAACGAGAAGGGCCGTCTTTGTTTGATCGAATCTTGACATGTGATGAAAAATGGGTCCTTTATGTGAATATCGTACGACGAAAGCAATGGGTCGACAAGAATGCAAAGACAAGTCCAACAGCAAAGCCTGGTCTCCACCCGAAGAAGGTTCTTTTGTGTGTATGGTGGGATACTGAAGGTTGGAAAAATTGTTCTGTTTCTTTGATGCAATGATTTTAGGGATTGTCCATTTTGAATTGCTGCCAATAAACGCTAGGATTAATGCACAAGTCTATACGGAACAGCTGGAGCGCGTAAAAGAAGCAATGATCCTAAATCGACCGCACCGAAATCATGCCGATGTTCTCTTTCTTCATGACAATGCAAGACCGCACACCGCTCGGCTGACTAAACAGAAACTTATCGATCTTGAATGGGAAGTCTTGCCGCATTTGCCGTATTCGCCTGACCTTGCTCCATCGGACTATCATCTCTTTCGATCGCTTCAGCACTTCCTTCGTGGTAAAGAAAGAAGTTCAAGCGATTTCAGAAGATATTGATCGTTTCTTTTCTTCAAAGCCAGCCGGATTTTATGTCAAGGGAATCAGTCCTCTCCAAGAACGCTGGGAGAAAGTCGTAGAATTTGATGAGGATTATTTTGTTGATTAATTGTTATGCTCTGTTTTGAATAAAATTTGAAATTTTGCTTTATTTGAACGTTTGACTGTGAAACGGTGCGAACTTTTGAGACAACCTAATATTTTTTTTGAAAAATTTTTCAAATTGCAATCTGTGCTAGTCCATCCAGTTTTCCGACTTTTCTACATAATTTTTTTTGCTTGAATTTCGAATTTGTTGCGGAATGAAGCTAGCTGGTAAATGCTTGGCCTTCTCCAATTTAACCATTTTCTCACATTAAAGGCAAAAGCCATTCTTAAGTGAGCTATGGTTAACTATGGGCAGAGGGGATAGGAACTTTGAACACACACCCCTTGTGGACGGAATTAGGGGAGGGAATTTTTTCACCACTCCCACCACTCCAAACAAAATAATATTTTGGAGGAGCAGTTGTATGAAAACACTATAATCTGCTTAAATTTTTTTGCATAATGTGTGAATGGTGGAAGTATTGTTGGTTTTGTTGTGGTGTTACAGTTGTACAGATTTTTTTTTCATTTAAAATAAGGGATTTGAATTTTTGAACCAAACATGTATGTTTTCTAAATTTTCACATTTACCACTTTGTTACTTATGTCTTTTACCAGACTCTCTTGCAGTCCACTTCCTTTTTACTTTCTCGCTCTTTCGAGTGGTGTTGACAAAGAGCAATACTTTTTTGGCCCTATTCCACAATGGGTGCCATTTTTCGCCTTGGTCCCCCCTGTTGTTTTTCACCATTTTTTTTTCGAACAGTGCAATATTTTTTGTGCTATTTTATGATTTAGCAAAAATGGAATTATCTCAAAAAGTTTTTCGAACAAATTAGAAAGATATATGAATGATGCGTTGCATTTTTTTTGAATAAAAATTTGAATAAAAAAATAGTGAAAAACAACAGGGGGGACCAAGGCAAAAATAGGGCCCTTTTTTGTACAGTCGAACCTCGATGAACGGACACCCTCAAAAGTTCGTTCTCCCGCTGGGTCCGACACTTTTTTAGCTTTATTTTTGAAGGTTTTCGTCAATTCCGTTTTGACAGTCTGGTCGCAAATATTGCAAGAATCCCGATTTTTTCAGAATCCAAAAACTTTTTTCTCTGAAAAAGTAAAACCTCGATTAACATACACACTATTTAAGAACAGGTTTCCGTTTATCGAGGTTTTGCTTTTTTAGAGAAAAAAAATTCGGATTCTGAAAAACGATCGGCAAAATCGGAATCCTTGCAATATTTGGGACCGAACTGTCAAAATGGGATTGACGAAAATTTTCAAAAATAGGGCTAAAAAGACCAGGCGGGGGAACGAACTTTTGGGGGTGTCCGTATCAAGGTTCGACTGTACCAAATTCATGGCTCTCAAACTCTACAAAATGCAAGCATCCACACAAAAATTGGTCTTAGTTTACTATTCAAATATATACAAAATTTGACTGAAAATTTTGTATGGATTTTGGTACTTTGTGCATTTTGAGAATCATGACCAAATTTACCTTTTTTGTACCAAATTTTTCATTGTCCTGCTCTCCTTGATTGTCTGATCTTTTTTGCAAAGTGATAACCTCCTCGTGTAGCCTGCGTTTCTAGTTTCTAACGAAGTATAGTTGTTTGCAAGATATGAAAATAAATAAAGAACAAAGAATTAAAAGTATGGAGCTAATCAAAAAAATAATTTGGTCTATACTTTTAAGTTTTTGTTTAACATTTTCAAGATAGCTGACACGAATTCATATCTCGTTGGAAACTATAAACGCAGGGATATTAACCACAATGGGGGTTTTTTCACTTTGTGAAAAAAAGCTAGAAAAAAAGAGTAAATTTGGTACCAAAAAGTGTTGCCCGTTAAGAAATATGGGATCGGTCAATGAATGTCTTACCCTAATTTCTCTAATATGGTAGCTTATTTTTCGATCGCACAGAAATCGGGAAAATTTCGTGTAGATCTCGAGATTTTCGGATGCTTAAGCAAAATCAATAAAATAGTCATCGGCAGCGCACTTATTTTTGGTTAAAAAAGTGACTGCAGATACGATTTTGAGAGACAAGTGCTCCACCCAAACGTCCTAAATTTTTGGCGTGGCCTATAAAAAACGAAGAAGAGCCTAATCAAGCAGTACTGCATTCCACTACTTTTTTATTTTTCTCAAGCCACCTCCAACTGTATTTTTCTCTGCCAGCAACCAAATTAATAACAACCCAAAAAAATGTTCGAATGGTTAATGTGTTTATGGCAGTAGCGGCGGCGGCGGCGGCGGCATAAATATTTCATTTTTATGTGGTTGTATGAGCCAGGCCAGTAATACTAGCCAAGCACAATATTAATAAAGGCATAAACTGCCTGGCTCCACTCAAATTTATTTGAAGATTGATTTATTTTATTCATTGGCTGTTTGTACTATAATATCCAACTACCCACCCATGATGGTGGTGGTGAGTACACGTTTATTCCTCATCCCCTTCCTGCTGTTTACCCAGCCAGCCCCCCTCTTTGTGTGTGTGGAGCACGACAAATTGAGAGAGCAGTCTTGACTAGCTTGTTGTTGTTGTTCTGCAAAAAGTGTTGTGTGAAAAGTTTTTTTGATTTGTTTTGTGTCGAAATTTTGGGTTGAAAGTGGTCTAGGTATTTAGTAAGCGTGGGAATTTTGAGAAATAATGAATTCGGTACTATTATAGTTTCCCAAAATCACAAAATCAAGTGACCCAAAATCACATCCCGAGCTCATTTTTTCTGCTCAACACGATAAAAGAAACATTTCTAAACAATTTTTTTAAACAAAAAAAATTGCCTCCCACCCCTCAGGTATAGATGGTATTTTTAGTGTATTTTAAAGTCATTTTTGGGTGATTTATCACATTTTTCTTGCTGGAGCTTGACAAAAAAGACTCTCTGAATGCATTTTTGAATACTTATTGGCCAAATGCACCTTTTCAAAATTTTGAGTTTGCAGCCCTGGTTTAAACACTATGAGGTAGCTTTGTGATTCTAGTTTCTAGCGAGGTATTACTTATTGCAACATATATTCAAAATATAGCACAAAAGGTGAAAGTAGGAAGGAATTCAGAAAAATAATTTGATTCATACTTTCGCCTTTTTGTGATTTTTTTACAGCGATGTTGCAATAAATTCTATCTTATCAGAAACTAGAATCGCAGGGCTACCTGATGGTGTTATCACTTTTACAATTAAAAAGTTTAATAGAAAATAGGAAGGAAGTCAGAAAAATAATTTGATTCATACTTTCCCCTTTTTGTGTTACAGTCAAATCTTGCTCTTGGTCTTTTGTAAATTTTATAGTCGTATCGTGTTTTATTGCCGGAACTTTTTTCCATGATCAGCGCACTCCGGAATAAAAATTGATAGACATCAATTTTTTCAAAAATTGGAAGCATTGCAGTCAAGCATACGAAAAATCACCAGTTAGGCACCATTGAGTATGAAATGGGCATTTTACACCAAACCGCGGAGCAGAGACTTTGGAGATTCTGCCCCGCTTTACAGCAGGTGGTACGACTGCCTATAGAATTCTGTTCATCTTTAGCAGGCGGTATGACTTCCCCAAAGGTTCAGCTCCGCGGTTTGGTGATAAGTGTTGTTTTTCACTTAATTTGGTCTTTCTGATGATATATCACGAATTTTAGTGCAGTACCTCATGTTTTATTGCTATCACTAGCGTATTTTGAGCGAATTCTTCGGGCAAATTGTCAATTGTTAGTGGACCTCGGACTAACAAGTAGTTTGTTGCCTCGTCTGAAAATTTTTCAAATCGACGATAGAAAAACGACCAGTGATAATCAAATTTATCTAAAGACCCGTCGGCTAAAGTACACAATTGTGAAGTGAACCAAAATGGTGTTATTTCAAGGCTATAGCATCTGAAACGTGCTTAAAAACGTCGACACTTTTCAAAAAAAAATTTTTTGCCGAAAAATACACTTTCTGCCTTGGTCCCCCCTGTAGTTAGTGCTTTAAGGGAACGTCCATAAATTATGTCACGCTGACAGGGGGGGTGGGGGGGTCCCAGCCCAATCTGACAAAATCTGACAGGGGTGGGGGGTAAATGGTCTTTTTTCTGACAGGAATGTCAGATTTCACAGAAAATTTTCTTGAATAGTTTAAATCAGTTTTGAAAATTTTGACCTAATTTTTTGTGTATTTGTTTATCTGTTTTGCACGTTATATAAAAAATAAATGTATTTATAGCAAAATAAGATTAAAACATATAGTCCATATTTTATTATGGCTCACATTTTAAGTTTTCCACTTCTAATTCTTGATAGTTTTCTTGAAGGGCTCGCACTTGCCTCATTTCCTCAGCGAAATCTACTTCGTCTTCAATGATGGTTTCTTCAGGATCCTGGAAATCCATGAAATCCATTTCAAATTCTTGGCAAGCCTTTTCATGTGCATTTTTCCGTTTGACGCTAGACATATAAAGCCGACAATGCTTACACATCATTTTCTCGTACTTGTCTTTCATAGTTGGGCAGTACTGATTTCTTGGACGGCAATCAAAGGAAATATGGTAATAGTTGATACATAGACTAGACGTAACTTTTACAGATCTTGTCAAGAAAAAGCTGGATGCTGAACAAAGAGCTGTTAAAGAATTCAAAATAAAGCTGGGTAAAATATGCTTAAAACTGCGCTAGTCTATATATTTTTAAAAAATCACAGGTGCTATTAAAAATCAGACCTACTACATCCAACGAAGTCGAACCCGCCGCAGCCTTTATTCTGTGGCTACAACTGCCCTGCCAGTGGTTTCCACTTTTCTAAAGAAAGCCTTGATTGCATTTGGAATATATCAGATTGGGGACCCAATACTTGACCGCTTTTTTGGTCCCGCGAGCCCTCCTCCTATGGATTTTAATGCCTTATCAAAAGCATTGATTGAAATGATCCAGCAGTTAACTCCTCCTCCTCCGCCACCCGTTCCTGCAGCCACACTTCTTCCTACTCCTGCAGCAACTCTTTGATTGACGACAACATCACCATCGTAGATGCATTTTTATGGGCTTACTGTGATAGTGCTAATATCTGCAGTCTACTTTATGAACCAATACCTGAAGCTCCGAAAGTTGGATATCCTTTCGGCCAATGAAATGGTCTCAAACATAAAAACAAGGCCTTAGAAAAAGAAGAGGCGAATGAGTGAGTCAAGACCAAGCTAACACATATTTACGAAAAAACTATTTTGTATGCTATTGAAATTTCAGTATGCAACTATAATATAAAAATACCTTTTGAAAACAATTTTGTAAATTTTCTGAATGATTGTTGAGTTCTTAGATTATTAAACATATAATGTAAAATTGGAAGTCTAGTTGTGTCAGAAAACTGTCGATTTTTAATAAGGGGTGGTGGTTCGGCCCATTCTGACATCTTCTGACAGGGGGGGTGGGGGGTCCCCAAAACCGGGCTGTCAGTCTGACATAATTTATGGACGTTCCCTTAACGACCTAAAAAGATTCATTCGCCCAATAAATCAAAAATTTATATCGTTATCGAATTCGGTGAGTAAAATGCTATCCAGTTCTCACCTTTAGATCCCATTCTTTGTGTGTTTGCAACAAAACTGTGTGGATATGTATCGAATTTGACCAAGTTATCTGACGAGAAGACGCCTTTAAAATTCTGAAGATGAAACAAACGACCTAATATCTTTTCCAATTGCAAGGAATTCATAACGATCCGTCGGATGTTTTTACGCGTTCTCTGTTGATGCTAAGTATTTGATCAAATTCATCTAGCACTATCATCTGATACCCGGGTTCGGGGACAGGATTAGCAAACGATACTTTTACACAGGTAGTTGTGTTACGAATGAACTCAAAGCCGTTAGTGTCTTCAAGTGTGCTCGTTAATGGGATGACGAAGAAACAATGAGTGCTTTTAAACTGTTTTAGTGTTATTCTACAAATTTTCTCGCCACTAAGCTTAGTCAATTTTCAGCCAGCAGATGTTTCGTGGAATTCACCGTTCAATTCACAGTTAATAAAAGACCACTCTCTAATTAACGACCACTCTCTAATTAACGACCATGCCTCCAGGGGGGTTGAAAAATAAAAGACCATGGTCTTTTATTAAAGAATATACGGTAGTTTCATCAGTAAATCGACTATGCTGAACTCAAATCTATTAAGAAAATTTGCATAAATTACAAACCAAGAAGTTTTCTTAAATTATCATGTTCTGAAAACCAGTGGTACCACCAGTGGTACTACCTTGTTACCACCAGCCGTGCAAAGAGTTCTGGGTACTGTCAACTGGAAACACCACCTACGACTTAGTTACAAAATAATAGTGTTCGCTACCACCGAGATTTGGAACTATTATTAAAATAAAATGTGCTTTTACGATTTGTATTTTCTCAAGTTCGATAACTTTTTTGAGCAAGCCTGGTTTTTCCGACTTTTGAAATAAAAAAACTTAAAATTTAAGCATCACATGTAAATTCTAATGAGTTTCATGAACTCTAGAAAAGTTGAGAACAAGAAATTTAAGAAATTCAATTTCTAACAATTCACATTCGTTGTCCTGAATGTAATTTGAAATAAGACAATCGGTTGGACTTTCAAGAGCAGTTATTTAACACTGGAATGGCTGATTGTAGCAAATGGTGCGTCTTGTGCAGAATTTCAAAGGGAACACGATAGTGAAAGAAAAATTGGAAAAAAGTTTCCTCTGGGGGGTATGGTGCCCCCCTGAACTTACACAGGTTTTGATTTCTGGTCGCTCAACTCCAAAAAAAACACGTTAACTTTTTCATGGATTTCAATGATTTAAAGCTTATCAGAAAGCCCGTTACAAGCGGATACGGACAATAGTTCCGGGAACTATCGAATATTTAGAGGAAATACGGTATAACATAGTTGACATATTTGAGCGAATTTCGCTGTCTGAATTAAATAGCAACATTTTCCCAGTTCATTTATTATCACAGAGAAAACTTTACGAACAACAAGCAAACAGAGAGACACAAAAGATATTTCAATAATTGTTTACTTAGACGGGTTCCTGCCCTCAGTCTTCACTACTTCCTTTTCTTCACATACATCGAGACAGCAGGAGCCTTGCCATCACCAGTATCTTCTTCAGCAATGTATTGACTCTAAAGTTTACAGAATATAGCCTTCCGACCGAAAACAAATAAACAAACTTGCACAATCAGTGTAGTACCAGCCATCGTAGTAAGTTGATTTTTAGTATTCTTCTTTGACTAGCAGGAGCGCTGCCCGATGGAATAATTCCTGCATTTCAAACAGTACCAGGCATCCAGAGATTTGAATTTCTCGTGTTTGAATTGTCTTGGCTTTCCAACGTTCATCTTTGCTTGCTTTTTCTAATTGCTCTAACAAATATGACCACTTGTTTGCAGGAATTGCTGAAGTCGAAATCTGGCTTGTTTTATTGCTTGTGTATATGATTTGTAATTCACGAATTTTTAGCCTCAGCGGGATAATTGAGCAGGTGACGCCAAGGCATTAGATAAGTTTTTTTATACTTTAGCCGTCTTTTCTTTTCTTCTCTTGTCTAGTTCAGGTGCCTGCTATGGAAAACAGAAGAGCAACTCTGCAAATGGAGGACAGAATAACAAGCTCGGATGAAAATATCGCTGATCATTCTGAGTTTTTTGCTATTTATGTAATTGTTGATTATTTTGGAATAAAAACTGTCTGAACTTTTGGTTACGAAGTTTTTAATCGTTAGTGCGACCTCTTTTTGCGATCCGACCTCTATCTCTTCTACTTATAAAGTTATGCACGCATAAATTTTTACGAAGAATAAGCTAATCTTTTTGTCAATCAGCACTGAAAAATGGTTTGTCCAGTCTGCCAAAAGAAAACAGGTTCTGATAAGGGCGTGAGGATATCTATGAGCGATGCTAGATTAGCTGCCTATCGAACAAATGCAAATTTCGCACATATTTACGCTAGAAGAACTTTACGATGGCTTTGAAATAAGTGGAAACATTGAAGACGCTGACTTTTTGGATGAGGAGTCTGATTTTGAAGATAACTTTATGAAATTCGATGATGATGATATTGTTTATTGAGAATAATGTTGAAATAAAAAATGCGTGAAATCAAATTAGAAGCTGAAATGACTCAAAAGCGGGATTGCGACTTTTCGGGGTAATACATAACGACGGTAAAGAGTAACACGAAAAATTAAAAAATTTATTGATGCGAAAATATAATACATATAGAGAGAAGACATCATATTGAACGGATAGACTTTGACTACACTCAATCGACTGTCCTTCTGTCCTCCATTTGCAGAGTTGCTCTTCTGTTTTCCATAGCAGGCACCTGAACTAGACAAGAGAAGAAAAGAAAAAGACGGCTAAAAGTATAAAAAAAACTTATCTAATGCCTTGGCGTCACCTGCTCAATTATCCCGCTGGAGGCTAAAAATTCGTGAGAATTACAAATCATATACACAGCAGCAATAAAACAAAAAATACCAAAAGATTTCGACTTCAACAATTCTTGCAAGGCAGTCAGTATGGTCATATTTGTTAGAGCAATTAGAAAAAAGCTAGCAAAAAATGAACGTTGAAAGAAAACGTTCAGAATGATTTCAAACACGATTTTGAAATTCAAATCTCTGGCGTGCCTGGTACCCGCCAATTTGAAATGCAGGAATTATTCCATCGGGCGCGAGCATGCCCCTTTAACTATGCATCTTATTGTGTCTTAGTGGTGTCACGCATGCGTGTCAATCTTTTCTCTCTCATGAGATAAAACATGTGGAGACTTTGTCCCACTGGAAAACCAGAAAAAGGCGGAGCCAAATAAAGTTTTCCAGTTGGGACAAAGTCTCCACTTTTTACTCAGGTTATTCTTCTGCTATCCTTATGTGAAGTGTCCTTATAAGGAAATTTAGTTTTGTTCAATCGTATTCAGGACCAACCGAATAAAAAACTTTGTGTGTTTACATGGAGAGTGTCCTTATATAGAGTGTCCTTATGTAGAGACTTGACCGTATATATTATATATATCAAAGTTGTATTTGCTCTGGATTTGACTCCGAGCTATTCATTAAAAAAAGTTTGCTCCGGCTCTGATCTCTCAACTTGAAAAAATTTGCTCTGGCTCCTGCTCGGAGCCAGAGAATTACACATCACTGAGAATTACACATCACTGAGAATTACACATCACTGGTGCGTGGGCGGGGTGCGGTGTTTCAAAATTGGTGCTGTGGAGCTTCGCGCGAGGTGCGAGGAGTGAACGGCAAATTTTTTTCAAAATTTAAACTTTTTCTTTTAGAAAATTTTTTAGATTTTTTTTGACGATACGTGAAAATGCCAAGTTTTGGCGAAAAAGTGCTATGTTTTTCGGAAATCTGCCAAGTTTTCGTGAAAATCCTCTAGATGAAGGACTAAGTCGGCATATTTTAGCGACCGTAGAATAGAACAACCATTTGTTGCTCTTTAAGCTTTAACATTTACGCGTCATCTAAGGTATAATAAATATAACAGGGTATATCCAGAAGTGGGCACATTATCTCAAAACTGGTCAAATTTTCACAAAAACTGGGCATTTTTTCCCACTTTTTCGCCAAAAAAAATAAATAAGCAAAAAATAAAGAAATACAAAAATGAATACTTTTTGAGCAAATTGAGCAAAAATGTCCTTGCCTGCCCTCTTTATTTTAAAATTTTGAGTTCCGACTCCTAGTTTAAGAGGTGATTTCGGGTCACTTTTCAAAAACTTCCGAGTATGGGGAAAAGGTTAATAAAAAGTGCCTTTTTCAAGACCCTCAGTGAGCCAAATAGAGCCATATAGAGCCAAAAAGCGTTTCAGCGACAAGAAAAAGTCTGTTGGTGTTTCAAAGGACGGCTATCGATAAGCGACGATCGAAAAATCAAAAACCAAAAAATCAGTGGATAACCAATTGTTATTTTGCATAATTGTTTGCATTTTTCTTTCTGACTCTTTAACTAATTTTTCTAAAATAAACTTGTGATTGCTCATCGCAGATCCTATGGTAGCAAAAGATATAATTATGTAGTTCAGCTTGCAAAACACTAATCTTCTCACAACCTATCATACTTTCCCGGCAGCCTTTATGACATCCTTAGATTGTAGTAATTATTTTTTTAACAGCCAATTATGCTTTATATGGCAGTTATTAAGAACTGTGAAGACAATAAAACAATAACTAATGTCAATCACCTCAAAAAAAGTTTTCCGAAAACAATGAAAAGGCCAGTAATTAGTTAAGGCACTCTTCCTTTTACGCTTCAAAATATTTTTCTGTGAAAAAAACGGAAAAATGACGGCTTTTGGGAAAAAAGTGCCTGCTTTTTTGTTTTAGTTCTTTTTAGTCAAAAAGGCACTAACATAATTAAAGTGATAATCCCATCCAGGCTGGCCATATTGTTTTTTGAGAAAGGGTGCATTCAATCAAAAAAAGGGGGCATTTATAATGAAAAAGTTCCAAAAAGGGGGCGTTTTATAGTTTTTCACTGTTTAAAGGAACATAATTGTTGATGACAAAAATAACATAAAAGATGCGAAAAATAAGGCACTAAGAATAAAATACAGTAAAAAAATTGTGCATTGTTGCAACAACATTTCGAAAATTTATAGTTTTATGCCCTTTTTCGTAAAAATAAAAGGGGCAAATTTTCCCAAAAAGGGGGCATTTGCCTCTAAATGGGGTATTATGGCCACCCCGACCCCATCAGGTAGCCCTGCGATTCTATTAGGTTGATCCAAAAGTTCTTGGGCACCTTGAAAAAATTTATTTTCGATTTTTTATTAACGTGTTAATATTTTAGCATGATGTTTATCATTCCAATGTTTGCAGATCTAATTCAGAGGAGATATCACTCGAAGTCACATCAACAAAACAGCTCTCCAAAATCTTTATTCAACAAAATAATCTCCCTCAACATCAACAACATTTTGCCATCTTTCAGGCAATCTCCCAATACCTTTAACAAAGAATCTAATCGGTTTCGAATCAAAATAAACTTGCAGATCTGTTAAAATTGCTTCTTCTGTTGCGTATTCTTTGCCAGACAAAAAGTGCTGCATAAACGAATACGAAAAAGAAGCGAATAAAAAATCGAAAATAAATTTTTTCAAGGTGCCCAAGAACTTTTGGATCAACCTAATAGTTTCTAACGAGCTAATATTTGTTACAACATCTTTGTAAAATATAGCACAAAAAGGTGATAGTAGGAAGGAAGTCAGAAAAATAATTTGGTTCATACTTTTACCTTTTTGTGATGCGTATTGCAAAGATGTTGCAATAAATGATGCCTCATCAGAAACTGGAATCGCATGGCTAGCTGATAGTGTTATCTTTTTTTTTAAAGTAATCATATTGGTGCCTTTTTAAATAAAATAAAAAAGCGGTCACTTTTTCCACAAATGCGTGCATTTTTACGCTTCAAAGTATTTTTCTTTGTGATAAAGTGGAAAGTGTTGGAACAAAATTTATTAAGCACAATTGCTTAGACAAAAAAACATTTGCAAAAAATTTACGTCAATTAATGTCACTGGAACTGGGCAAAACAAGTCGAGATCATTGGTGGTTGTAGCAGTTGAAAAAGGTGTATATCAAATTCTTGGAATTTGGAACACAAAAGCTGTCATAATATGATTCAACAAATACATTCAGGCTAGAGAAAAAAATTGGAGTTGAATTATTTTGAAAAAGCCCAGACTTTTGGATCATAAAGAGACAAAAGCGTCTATTCAATTTTAAGCTCAAAATATCTTAATTAGTCGAAAAACGTAGAAGATACAATATTTTTTTTGACAAGAATTTTATTTTTTGTACTTTCCTTACAGTAATTCTTCTTAACTTAAGTAAAGTCCTAGGTGCAGGGTGGGTAAACCTTCATTAGGTGGTTCAACCTTAGAAAACCAATCATTCAAGTCAGAATACTGAATAAAATCTGGAGTTCTTTATATGGAACTCGCCCAAAATCACTTAAAATAATGTTTGTTCGACGTAGAACTATGAAATATATACAAGAAATTATATTTTTACGTGTGGAAAAGCACTCTTCAGACAAAACTTTTTTGACCAAAATTTGAATTTTCGGCTTAGGGACCAAGGTAAATGATTTGTAAAAAGCATTTTACGGCTGCCAGACAATTTCCACTATTTAATGTCGCGCGACATTTTCCAAAAATAATGGAAATTGTCTGGCAGCCGTATTTTACCGCGTTTTAGTCACTGAAGCAAGTCAAAAAAAAAGTGTCTAAATATTTTTTTGATCGAGAGTGCTGCTCGGATTTATGTTGCAGGTGGGTATGAGCGCGCATCTCTAACCCTTTAAGCCTATGGCTTAGGCTTAAGGTCGAGATGCGCACACCCACATACCTTAGACACAAATCACTCGAAAGTGACTCTGGATGCATGAAAAATGTATGCACGCCAGAGTTTCTTTTCGCGGTAGGCCCCAGTAAACAAAACTATGTCTAAATTCTATCTTTTGGTGGTATCCAGATACCCTTTCCATATGGTTTGCCTTGGTCCCCCAAAGTAAAAAGTCAAATTATGGCCAAAATTTTTTCTTGAAATTGCTTTACTACATCTAAAAACATGTTTTTTACATATATTTCATCGTTCTACTTCAAAAATTTTAGGAGATTCTAGGCGAGTATCACACAGGAAACTTTAGCCTAAAATCTTGAAAATAATAAAATCCTCCAATCTTTTTCATTCCATGAGATTCAAGCACACATAATAAAAAAATCTAGATGTCAAAAACAATAACAAATAATTTAAAATAACCTAATCAACAAAATATATAGCGATGGGTCGAATTGAAATGTTCTGGTAAAAGATTTATTTTTTCGGTAAAGTTTTTAATTTTTACCCGTGAATTCCAAATGACAACAAAATAACTGAATTTCATCGGCACAAATTAAAAAAAAACGCCCGACATTGTATCTTTTTACTTTTGGACCTGTGCTGGGTGGCGCAGTGGTAAAACTTTCCGTCATACTATTCAAGTCAGAAGTTCAACTCCACCCCTAGACTGAGACTTAAAAAAAACCCTGCCACCAGAAAAATTCACAACTTTTGTGACTAGTTTTAAATTTACTAAAAAAATAGCCTATAACGTGGACATTTCAGTTATAGACTTCAGCAAGTTAAAGGCCATTCTATTGCATTTTCCTATCAATCACAGCAGCGATAACAACAAGATGTGTAAGACAGGCGTGTGTATGGGCCGTATTTTTGGCAGCCCTGCGCGAGTAAAAGTTTTTTTGGCTCGGCCGGCCCATGCACATGCCTGGTGTAAGCCTAATAACTAGGCAAAAGGGCATAGTTGAGGCCGTCGTCGTCACAGTCCGTCCTGCTAGCATCCGCCCTGTCTAGTTCTGTGGCTGGCGCTAGACTGAACTCCAGCTGTTCTCTAGGCACATCCCCATTAGCTGCAAATACAAGGTAGGCATGTGAGCAGGACACATGGTAGGGCAGACCATACTCCTCTTCTTGCATATCTTCTAAAACCAACCATAAGAGCATATTAAAGAGAGGATTAGGCATATTTAACTTACTTGAGAATATCCTTGGGGTGGCCAGTGGCATAAAGGTGATTGATGAGCCGGCAATAATACGCACGAATGTCTAAAAACTATTCTCTATTTACCTTGTTTTGTGTATGATTACACTAGCTTACCATATTTGAGGTAAATAGTGTGGGACTGAAGGTAATGCGTGTCTGGGTGGGAATCCTCAACATACATGGTCTATTGGACCTGCAAAATTGGATCTTATAGTGTCTACTGCCCTAACAGCTATAGTCACTTACATTTGCTTGGCACTGCTCAACCTGTAAGTCACTGTGGAATCCACAAATGTCTTGTCTAGTTCTGTATAGCAGTCTATTACGTTATCTGTTCTGGAAGCTTTGGGCCAAGGAATTTGCTAAAAACAGCATGAATTTTAAATGAATATGGTCAAAGCTTGGGTACTTATATACCTGGGTTTTTTTTAGTTAAGTGTGAATAGTGTTTGTATGTCTTTTAAGTAATTTTTATACGCTAAAAACGATGTTTTCTAACGTTTCTATTACTAAAAAGTTTGGTTTTCAAAAAAACTTTGGTTACCAAAGTTTGACCCCAAGCTAATTGCCTTGCTTCCCCAAGCTAATTAAACCAAAAATGGTACCTGGGTATCCTTAAAAAGACCAAAAAAGATGGGATTTGAACATAGTTATGTTAGCTGGTGCCGGTGTCCAGTGAAAATTCCTACAGTAAAAATTCCTACGAAAAAAATCCTACGTAAAAATTCCTACGTAAAAATTCCTACAGTAAAAATTCCCACAGTAAAAATTCCCACAGTAAAAAAATTCTACGCAAAAATTGCTACAGTAAAAATGTTTACATTTTTACATTTCATTGTTTATTAAGTTTGCTTGAATTGTTCTCGTTACTTATATTTATTTTTGTTATAGAACTGCTATGAAATCTAACAAAGGCGGAACTATGGCTCAGTGTGGACAGTGCTTGATGATGAAAAATACAAAAAGCAAGGATGAGACCAAGCAATAGTGGAGGACTGCCACGGATTAGCTGAATCTAATTTCAGATCTGCGGAGAACTTGATAGAAAGAAAGCCTCATGATGTTTGTGCGCCTAGTCCTACTTCAGTCGTGATAAGAGTTTTATTTTTTATCATTTGGACAACCTTATTTATTTTTAAAATTTTAGATAAAGCATAGAATGAGGCACTTCTTTAGTTCCACCCCCATACACGGATTTTTTAAAAAGTGACCCAAAACCACCCCCAAACTCATTTTTTCTGCTCAACAAGATAAGAGAAGCATTTCTTAACACTTTCTGAATAAAAAAATTTGAATTTTGTCAAAAAATTTTGCCTCCCACCCTCCGCAGTAGGTGGCCTTGTACAGAATTGACAAACAAACACAAAAAGTTCACGACTCGAGAATTTTTGAACCTGTGGCTGAACAACATTCAATTTTGATTAAAATATGGATTTGATTCTCATTAAATTTGCACATTTGTTCAATAAAAACCAACTTTCTGATGGATAAAAACTATCGATAAAAAGAAAAAAGTCTGAACGTGAATTTTTACTGTGGGGGCCAGGCAAAAAACCTGTGTAGCATGAAGCATATTTAGCCAGGGCACGGATGAAGTTCTTTCGTTGAATCAATATTTTCAGGACGATCACGAGTGGAGGTTAGTTTAATCAACTTCTTGGCACAACGACTTGACAATTTCGAATGCCTTCTGCGACTCGACCCCCTGTGCCTGAATTGTTGGTCGAAGAATTTGATGATTCATTCAATTTTGATAAAAATATGGATTTGTTATTCTCATTAAATTTGTTTTTGTTCGGTTACATTTGTTCAATAAAGTTACGTTTACCAACTTTCCTTTTTGTTGCTGTCGGTCTATGGATAAAAAAACTATCGATAAAAAGAAAAAAAAGTCTGAACGTTATATTGTTCTGCTGCAGGAATTTTTACTGTAGGAATTTTTACTGTAGGAATTTTTGCGTAGGAATTGGGGCCTACCGCATAAAAAAACTCTGGTATGCATGTTTTTTCATGCATCCAGAGTCACTTTCGAGTGATTTGTGTCCAAGGTACATGGGTTTCCGCATCTCAACCCCAAGCCCCTGCGCCCCCGAAGGGGGAATACTCTTTCATCTAGCACTATACTCTTTGGAGTTATTAAAAAAAATTTCAAATTGTTTGAAAGAGTATAGTGCCAGACAAAAGAGTATTGTTCTCTTGCCAATTCAAATGTTTGAAATACCGCTGTGCCTAAAAACCAGAGTTTAAAAAAAATTCACTAGAAATTAAAGAACTTTGAAAAAAAAAACTCTTTTTCGAAATTAGATTGGAAAATTGACAAATATCCATCCCACCTCCAAATTTGCCTTTTAAAACTTAAGTAAAAATTACTCAAATATTAGTCTCAGATCCCGGAAAAAGTGGTTAAGACATTTTTTAATCTCGGCTAACATACGCTGGCCTACCCCTGAGCCTAATGCCTAAGTAGTTACAGGATATTTTGTAGTTACATGGGGGGTGCGGTCAAATTGTTGGGGATGGTATTCGTCACTAGCGCAGATTGATAAATTTATCGATTTTAACAAAAAAAAAATTAATAAAAAACCAACCCGAAAATCCAGTGCAAAAGACATGACTGTAGGTAGCAGAAGAGTAAGTGTTAGATAGCAGTGGATGAGAGGACTGATGTTCATGCTTATTAATATCGTAGCACTTGAGAATAGGACTGATGTGCTTCTCTTCTTCTGACAAGCTGCAAATAAAAGAAACGGTTATTTGATGTTGTTGTGTGATTCTCTAATTGGAGAAGGAGGGCAGAACATGCAAGGCCAAATGACAAATCCTACCTTTTTGAAGACTTGACTAGCGTGTAGAATGTGAATAATACAAATATTGCTTGGAGAAGAATTGCATTTTTGCCGGCGGACTTTTAGCCTTAGAAATAGAAACTAGAATTTGTATATTATTCTGCTTGTCAACGCTCCAATCTAAACTTTTGGATTTGACAAAGTTCAAATGAGTAATAGCCAGCAAATGTAGTACGCGCAACACTAACAATCTACAATGTTTTTTGCTCCAAATAGAGGCACAAGCAGGAAAACAAACTTTAAGTATATACTACTGCTGCTACTACTGTGTTATGTTTATAAGAAAAAGGAAGTTTTCGTTAGTATTTGGAAATACAAGTTTGTATAAAGAGGCTTATGACCTTTAATTTTTTTTAATAAGCCGGACTTTTCAAGTGAATTTTCAAGGGTGCGCTCACAACACGTCCACATCCGCACGTGCGTACGCATTTACGTTCGCACATGCGGATGTACTGTTAGCACGCATCCATATCCGCAAAGTAGTAAAAAAAATTCTGTTAATTTTCTGTCTTGACATTGTTAACAGTCCAGAGGTATCTCTGGTGTATGTGGCTTTCTTGTAATGGCAAAACAAATCGACACTTTCAAGGTTACAAGAATTATCTTTTCTATATTTTTGAGTTATAACTAGGGTTGCAATCTCGTGTGAATTCCACCACGGAGCGACCAGTTCCTTACTGTAGGCGCAGCAGAGACTAGGAAATTGTGGATCATCTGAACGACTTTGGAGAGAAGGGCTCTATTTAAGAAGAGGTACCATTTTTTGCCTTGGTCCCCCCTATTGATTTTTTTTGTAAATTATATTGATAACACACCATCGACAATTCCAAGATAACAATTCAACTGCTTAGCTAATCATATATTTTCCCCATCTGATCAAATAACACCTTCAAAACATTCAACATTTTTCGGTGGATGGGTGTTCTATTGCTGAAGCAAAAAAAAATTTTCAAGCCGCGGGCATACAAATTGTGTTTCTTGAGGTTTGTTTGTATGTGATATGATATATCCTAAGCCTAAAGGCTAAGCCTAAGACCTAAGCCTAAATTAAGGTTGGGACATGGGGGTCGTGAGTCTGAAAACTTGAAATATTGGGGTAAATGGGGTTAGTATGCCTGAAAAGTAGAAATTTTTGGGTGGATGGGTGTTGTATGGCTGAAGTAGAAATAAATACAATACAACATAAATAGAAGACTGATAGAATAGAATTATAAAGCAAGTGAAAACAATTTACAAAAAAATCAATAGGGGGGACCAAGGCAAAAAATAGTACCTCTTCTTAAATAGAGCCGAGAGAAGTGTGCCAGAGAAGAATCCTTTCCACCAGGTAAGCACATCCATTGAGTTGACGGCATCGTCTTTTGAACCTTCCTACAAGATTTCTTCCAGAGAGTGCCCACCGTCTGTAATGGGTAAGTTGAAAAGGAATTCAAATAAAAATGAAACCTGTGATCACTTCATCGTCAACATGGATGTAATCCTGCATTGCTGCCTCTTCATCGATTCCGCCAATATCTTGCAGTCGACACCAAGCAAGAAGAAGTTGATCGATTGCTTCGTTTTCTTGCTCAATAAATGGCTCATCTGTGAATCAATCGTGTCGAAAGCAGTTGGCAATTGTCGATTGCTTCACTTCTGCCCAGGCTTTTCGGAGAAGATGGAGAGCATTCAGCAGATTGGTCTTGATGTTCTCCTTTTGATCGATAGCCTTGATCTTTTCTCTGAGCAGATAACGTCGATAGTGAACCTTCAAATTCTCGATGATGCCCTGATCCATTGGCTGAAAAAGATCAATAAGGAAAAAAAACATGGACAAAGGGAAAATATCAGCCTGTGACATAGCTGTTGTGTTTGGAGGGAAAAATTTCACTGTGATATTTCGGAGAACCAGCTTATGAGGATGCGCTTCGCAGTTGTCCAAATAGAGAAGCACATTTCTTTTGTCTTTGCCCAGCTTCTTATCCCACGCTTTGATCCAGATTTCAAAAAACGCAACTGAAAGATGTGAAAAAAAATTGAAAACGATTTCAGATAAACGATGTGACAGTTAACTGAGGTGTCAGATAACTGGGGTGTTGATTTATTAAGTTTGACTGCTTGCCAACCAAGTCACCTACAGCGTGTCATATAACCGAGAGTGTCAGTTAACTGGGGTGTCAGATAACCGAGAGTCGACTGTATATGTGTTCACGAAGAAATATGCTTTGGTTCCCCTGTTGTTTTTAGGCGAATTTTTTCTTCTTTAAATGTTATCGGAAACCATTAATTTGCAAAGGGATTTTATTTTTGGTGATTGAATTTTATAGTCTATTATACAAACCTACAACTAATCCAATCTCATGCAGTGAAAAGTGTGCTACTTTTATACGTGCAGCTGCCAACCTATGGACGAGATAATTTATCTTTGAAATTTTAAGGTAGCCTCTTAAATTTATATTTATAGCACAAAAAGGGTATTTAAATAATTTTTTAGACATTTGAGAATTTTTTTTAAATCAGCTTGTGGGACCATGGCAAAAGTTAAATTTAAAACGGGTAACCAAGGCATATTTTTTCGGCGTCGATGAGAACACATATAGAGTCGTAATTTTGTCTTTTTTCCAGGGAATGCATTTATGAGAAGATAGATGGCAAAAAACGTCTGATGCTAAACCACTTAAATTTTAAATCTAAAAATACTAATTTTTTCGAGCTATTTTTACACAGGGTGTCTCAAAATAACGTTAACATTTTCAAATTTGATATTTTTTGTTCAAATTTCAGTTTTTCCTATTCGTTTGTTTGTTTTTCGCTTATTTTCTCACTTACGTTAGTGCAAGAAATAAAGACCGTCGGGTTTGATTTGGTGGTTTTGCTTTCTGGTTGTTATTTCACGTTGTTATTCAAAAAAAGCTCTGCAATCTCAGTGGAACAGGACCCATCAATCGACTCTCGAACGCATTGTGGATGATTTCCCGAGAAGAATCGAAGCGTGAATTAAAGCTGGCAGAAGGCATCTCGAGTGATAAGAACCAATAATAGTTATCGTTTTTTATTGTTATAATCTGTATCGTCGTGTGAGAGATGTGCTTATGAGTGAATAAAGTTTGTTGTCACCGTCTTGTAATGGTTTTATTGGGGACGTTTCTGGGGCTTGTCACTCAAAAATTCGGAAACGGGCCGCAACGGTGTTATGCTGACCGATTTTTTTTAATGTTGACGCAATTTTGAGACACCCTGTAGAATTTTTTAAATATAGACCAATAGACATTAAAAATGCCAATTATAAATCACAAAAAGTTCGTAAAATAACACTAAATAGAATAAAATTCATAAAACTTTTGTTATCAGACAAAGCTCAGCAGTGAGACTATAAAAAATGTAGAATTTTTCAATTTCAGTAGTTATGCAAGAGGCCAAAAATTTGTTTTGATTTATGTGAAAATACAAAGAAAATTAAACAAAAGTGAAGCAAAACACAAAATATACCAAATAGAAAGTCAAAAACACAAACTTAACTAAAACAAGTTGTCATAAAGAAAGCAGCAAATCTGTCATTTTAAATGGCATTATTAGCTAGGTTTGTGGGAATAAAAGGAGAAAATATAGGTGGTGATTCAAACGCTACTTACCCTCAATTAGCACAATGGGCAGAACTAATACGCAGCACGAAACCAAAAAAACAAACTGTGGGAAGTGCGAAAAAGTTTTGTTCAAGCCATTTTGTAGTCATTAACTTGCCAACCCCCTCTCTAAATAGATTTGGAACTTTTAATTGACCTTTAAATACATGGCTTCCATAATTAGCTAACAAGTCTGATTCCACAAGCCTTTTTTTGTTTTCTTTTTTTTTATCACTTTTTGCCCAAATTAATTGGATTGTGGGACAAAGAGTTTTGCAATGGGACACTTGGTTATTTTGAGTGGGAGGAGAAGAAGCGGAAACTTTTTTTCTCTCAAAACTTTTTCACGTTTTTTGCACGTTTTTATATCCAATTTATATATTTATATTGTATATATCTTATATAGTATTTGGCATGTGTGGGTGGGTAGGTGGGTGGGTAACGCTTTTTAGATAGCGAAATCACTTTTGTCACCATCGTGTTCCCCAGAATGTCAGCTTTCGTTTAAAAAAAAGAACAGGCGAAAAAATGAGTTCTAATAGGGGATATACCTATTTTTATGAATGAAGTCATAGCCCCTCATTGAAATTTCGAAATACTATAGAGGCGCCGATAGGCGCCTGTGGTCCCTTGTACATGTATATTACTTACATTTTTTCTAAATAAGAAGTAACAGACAGTCTAGGAGGATTTTTACACCTTTTTTTAGTTTACCGAGATACAGTCAAATTAATAAAAAGACCCAATTTTCCGCTTTGCAGACCTTTACCAGTCAGATGGCTCAGAGTAAAATTTTTGGAGACTTTTCAGCGCCAACGTAATCAGCATAAAATTCGGGACTAGACGCAACTTTTAATACAGTCTGACTTTCCAGTGTTAAATCATGTTTGTTTTTGTACAGGGTGTGTCAGAATTGCGCGCACTTTTTTCAAAGTTTTTGTATCAAATGAAAAATGCATCTTCTTGATTAATTTTGACCGCTATGTTTGCTATCATTGTGTTTAAGTTGCTAATTTATGTTTTTCAGATCTAGGAAATGCCGATAAAGCCAGAAAAGTTGCGTGCAGCTATTTGAAGCAAAAAGGGAAGCGTGTCAGGGCCATTGCTCATCTCTTGAACGTTTAGCCAAGAACAGTGAGCAACGCGGTAAAGCGCATCGAAGAAACAGGCAGCAACAAGAATCGAAAGAGACAGGGCTGTCGAACAACAGTTAGAGATGAGAAAAGCGTAGGAGCTGCTGTTCTTGCCATTGCTTTGGAGCCATCGACAGGAAAGAACTCAACGCGAAAGTTGGCCAGGATGATGTCAATTTCACGTTAGTCTTTTTGCCCTTTTTATTTACTTGTTAATTACTGTCAATGAATTTCTTTTAGCGAAGTCAGCGCATCGATTGCTTGTGGCCGTACAAATTGCAGTCACGACAACAGCTCGGTCCCACACACATTTAGAAGCGTCTTCAACGATGCTAAGGAATGAGGCAAAGGTGGTCACTGAAACTTTTTTTGACTTGTGTTTGCATCTGCTTTTTAGGTTTCGCCGAAATGCGCATCGAAACGTGGTCTTCTCCGAAAAAAAAAATCGTCACGCTGGAACAAGCACACAATCGTCAGAATAATCGAATTTGGATGCCGCAGCCACCGCAAGCAAAAGATCGCATCGTCAACCATGAACAGCATCCAAAATAGGTCCAATTTTGAATTTTCCTATTGTAAACTTGTTTTATACGCTTTCCCTGTTTAGGTAATGGTGTGGGCGGCAATTTGCTACAAAAGAAGCTTCCTCTCGTTTTTATCGATTCGCAATACTCGTATGACAAAGTCTTTTATCGACAGAAGGTGCTGCGGGAGACGATTCGTCCTTGGTCACGTTGGTTCTTTGGCGATGAAAGGTGGACTTTTCAACAGGTTTCTTTATTACCCTGTTTATTACCCTCGTCTTTCTTGCAGGATGCAGCAACATCTCACACAGCAAATTTGACGTAGGAGTGGCTACGCAGAAATGTTTCGTCCTTCATCAACAAGAATGAGTTGCCTCCTCGCTCGCCAGATCTCAATCTATTGTGTTCAATCCTCGAAATCTTGTGTGAAGGAAACGCCATGATTCGCTGGAATCTCTCAAGCGTGCTTTGCAAGTGGAGTGGTCAAATCTAGACTTGGAAACAATCAACAAAGTCGTGGAGGACTTTCTAAGAAGAATCAACGCCTGTATAGATGCCGACGGGAAACATTTTGAGTGATTATGTGTTATGTGTGCTGTCTGTTGTTGTTGCATTTGTGGGCGGAATAAAAACTTGTGAGAGATTGTTGAAGTCGTTGGCCTTTTATATCTGTGACGTTAGATGAGCAAAAATGTGTTTCTATAATACAGCTCGGGCAAGGAGCTACCTCGCCAAATTTTTTAAAAAAGTGCACGTAATTCTGACACACCCTGTAGAATAAAATATTTTTGTCGCAGTACTTGGGAGGTGAGTCTTTATTACAGATGGTGGAGCCTTTATATATACATATAATTTTATATTTTTGTGTAGATATATATGTTTTATATAGCGTTATATATAGCTGACGCCTGATTAAATTGTATGCTGAAAAACTTTAAAAACACATTTTTTGTAAGTTGAAAGCAACCTTAAGACATTTAAAAAACATACTTGCAGACTTTTTAAGGACTGTTTTCATCTCTTCTTAAAATCACTAATTATCACAGTAAAATTTCTGTTTACCATTTTTTTTACAAACTGGGACAAATATAATTTTCAAAACTTTGTCGCTAACTAAATACAAAAAATTTATGCTTATTTTAAAACTTATTTTATACGGATTAATGTTTTCCCAACTCCAATTTTTATTTTATCAGACTTAAAAAAAATTGTAATTATGAAGTAAGCGTAAAAGAGTAACGGTTATGAAAGAAAAACAAAAAAACTTCAATGAAACTACAAAAAACTGGTTTAAAATTGACATGGCTTGCTGACACAACGAATTTTTAACGAGCAAATATATAAATAGTCAATTTTCAAAAAATTCGAAAGACATGTTGAAAAGATACTAATACATAAAAAATACTTTTTTCGTGAGAAGCTTCGACCCTGGTGTATAGTAACCCCCTCTCCTCTCCATAAATTTTTCCTCATAAAGCCATAGTAAAAAGTTCCCAAATATTAGTGCCAGACCTCGGAAAAAGTGTGTAAGACATTTTTTAGTCCAGCAAGGGATGTGCACAGGCCGTTTTACGGGCTTCTTCTTTCGATTTGTTTGTCCATGTTTTTTTTCGACAATATGCAAGTTACCGTATTCTCTCTAATAGATGGGCCGGCCCGTCTATTTTTCAACCCCCCTCATAGGGGTCCGTCTATTAGAGAGGGCCCGTCTATTAGAGAGAATACGGTATATGCCATTTGAAAGCTAACATTCAGGGCTATCGTATTTCCTCTAATAGCTCCCCGGGGGAGTTATTTTTTGGATGCCCGAAAATCGGAAAAATTTGAGGTCGACCTCGAGATTTTTGGGTGAAAATTTAAAATCGAAAAAGCGGAATCGGTAGAGCTCGTGGGAGTTGAGAAGATGCAATAAACAGAGAGGGGGCTATTAGAGATAATACAGTATCTTTCTGAAAGCTTTGGGCCGCGGATTTGCAACTTTTTGTAAGGACGGGTTGCGACGGGCCGTGAAAAAAGACTAAAATCTTGGTTCGATTGGGGAAAATGTTAAAATTGATAGAAAGTCGGATTTTTAGTAGGGAGCCCCGAACCGAACAAGTGCCGCTGGCCTACCCTGAGTCTAAGTCCTCAGCCTAAAAAGGGTAGTTACGGCGATTTTGGGGTGGTCAAATTTATGAGGGAAAGACCATGACAGCAAAGAAAGAGAAGATAGCTAGAATTCTCAACTGAAGGCTAAAACGAGATTTTGCCTTTCGAAGGGTTTGACACGCCGTGTAGCACATGGTAACTACGCATTCGAACTACATTTGGCAAGCATGTATTAGGTTAAACAGGTAATACTATAATTGTATTTTTACGAAATAAAGATTTAATAATAATAATAATACTAGGAATGGCAGAACTAGACTTTACGGTAATTTCCCAAAATTGCATTTTAAGCACGTATAACGCATTTTTGAGGCGTTAAACAGGTAGAACGCAAGTTTTTAGGTGTGGGGAAGCACTTTTTCGAAAAAAAAATTCGACCCACAGGAGGGTACCATGGTTATTTTATTCAGAAATTTATAATTTGAATTGGCGCCTTTTGAATTATTAAAAGAAATAAGGGCTGTACAGGGAGAGGAAGTGAAAAATAGCGGCTAGTTTTATGTGAAAGTAGTTTAAAAGTAAATGTCTGTTCGTCTTGGCTGCTTTACCATGTTTTTCAACATGGGCCGTGGCAAAAAGAGACTCTATATGCATTTTATGATCAAGAGTCTTACTCGGAATCATGTCTAAGGTAAGTGAGTGTGCGCATCTCTAACTCTCAAGCCCCCTCGACTCTTTAGGGGGCGCAGGGAGCATGGGGGCTGGGAGTTGAAATGCGCTCAATCTTAGACACAAATCACTTGAAAGTGATTCTGGAAAAAAGCATGCATACAGAGTTTCTATATGCGGTAGGCCCCAGTATTCAAAACTATGTTCAACATCTTCTTGTTAGTGGGCCCTCTATAATTAGTGGCCCCTTTTTATTCCCTTCCCCTCCCAGTAAAGCCCTAATTCCCTTTATAAATTCAAAAGGCGCCAATTCAAATTATGAATTTTTGACTGACAAAACCATGTTACCCCCCTGTTTTAAATTGCCCTCCTACACCTAAAAACTTGTTTTCTACTGTTTTTACGCCTCAAAAATGCGTTATAAGTGCTTAAAAGCATTTTTGGGAAATTACCGTAAAGTGTAGTTTAGCCCTACTAAAAGAGTGGGTAAAAATGGGGAAATTAAACACGAGTCCAAGCTGGCCTTAAATAAGTGTCTGTGAAGTCGAAAATGGTCTAGCAAAAGTCAAGCAAAGTCAAAAATTTTCTTAATTTTAAAATTTTTATCACACTACAAAATTTATATAACTGTAATAACTTATAAGCACCCATTTTAAGTACCGATTCTAACAAAAAAATGAGTAGATACACCAGAAACACAAATTTGACGAACACACACAAAAATGTGGAAGAATGTGATGATAAGCAAAGAAAATCGAGTTCCTCTTTTTTAAATCGTTGTTTGAAAGAAAAAATGAAAGAAAGCGGCCAAGATGTTCTCCGTTTTTTTCTCTTCAAAGACCACCATTATTACAAATTTACCAAAGGAAGCTGTAGTACAGGCACACACACACAGGAAAGGTAAAAGGGCGGTTGCCGCCAGTTTTCACTGAAACGTCATCTGCCTTTTTATCTTGTCTTTTGCTTCGGCGGATTTTGTTCTTTGTGCAGTCACTGCTGAGCTGCACAAAAAGTATAAAAGAGGAAGTAAAACCATCTCAAATTTACAACTTATTAAAGAGAGGAACTAATTGAAGTGGACATCTAAATTGGGCATACCTTCTGCCTTGTCTCTGCCCATAATTGCCACATCACTCACTTTTCCTTGTGCACTTTGGTCAAAAAGATAACATTTCATTCCTTCCATATCATTTAATGGAGCGGCGTGTAGTATTTTGTAGTTTGAGAAAAAAATTGAAGTTTAGTTAGGAATTTTTTGTAAAAAAGTTATTTTCAAGGATCTGCTTACTTCAAAGAGACTACATCTCAGAACGCTGTTGTCGAAATTATATTTATTGTAAAAGCTTCAGTTTCGTCATCTTCTTCCAGTAGACAGAGAACGAGTACAATCTGTAGAGTCATCCTTTTCTAAATTGAAAGGCCATTTAGAACAAATGCAAATGCCTTTTAGACGACTGGGCACAAAAAATTCGAAACAGAAGACACAGACCAAAAACCAATATTTCGGAACGCATTTCAGCATTTCAAGTCACTTGTTAAAAATGGTTTCAGAAATAAATAATTTACCAAAAAACATTTCAAATATGCCTTAAACAGTTTATGAAATGTGAATTTTCCCATTTCAAAGAAAATTTCAGAAATGAAATAGAAATGATTTCAATTTCCACGACTATGAGTGCGTTTTTTTTTGAAATTGAAAGCGCCTAAAAATTCAATTTACGTGCATTTCCTGAAATGAAGTATGAACGAGGCCATTAAAATGTGAAGTATAGAGTAGACGTAAAAAAAATCTAAATTTTTTAATAATAAGGCAGAAGATTGAGACGAGCTTTAATCCTGTCCAACATTCTCTACGATTTAAATACCTTAATTATAAGCCAAACATTTCACGTCAAAAAGTTTGTTGTTCAAAAAACCTATAGGGTTGGCTTTCAAAGACCTTTTTCGTTCGCTTATCTACGTAATTATTCTAAAAATTATACATAATTTCATAGCTTATATTCTGCTCTTTCAGATGGCGTCTTTGGTTTTGAAATTTGCTGTGAAAATTATTGATTTGAAGACTAAAAAAATGAAGTAACAATCGACAAAAATCAGAAATTGCGACACCTATTGCTTTATGCTTCCAATCAAGGATTTACACTGAGCCTCTGCACCAACTAAAGATGCCTCAGTTGCTGCCACAAAAGCATTAAGTGATTCTGCAACATGACCACGTAAGGCCACATGTTGCACAACAAACAAAAGCCGCTATTTAAGGACGCAGCTCTAAATCTTTGATTGGGAGCAAAAAGCAATAGGTGTCAGAATTTCTGATTTTTGTCGCTTTGGCACTTCATTCTTTTAGCTTTCATATCAATAATTTTTTCAATGAATTTTAAAACCAAAGACACTTTATGAATGTTGGCTACAAAATGATGTATAATGTTAAAATTAATGAAGTAGATAAGTGATCTAAAAGGTCGTTTGCAAAAACATTACGAACTTATGCACCAACCCAATATTTTAAAGTGAAAGTTAGCAGATTTGTATGTTGCTGAACTTGTTCTACAGCGGACAAACGATCCTTACTAGACATTTAATAATAAAAGAAAGTTGTCAGGATTCCTTAAATAAATGCATCACTAACTCATTAAAAAGTTTTGTTTCCTTTATAAAACAAAAAAAAACACAACATTCTTTTGCAAAATACAGAAAAAATTAAAGCTTTAAATAACCACTTTCCCTCGTTTATTGAAAAGTTATTTTTATCTAACTGTTAATGAATCTATTTCAGAATCCGTTTTTTCATCTCTAAAGAGCGTAGACTAATATAAATTATAATAATAACTCTCTTTTGATATTTACATTACAGTCAAACCTGGGTTATCCGACACCCAAAGGGACCGCCCTTATGGTGTCGGTTAACTGGGGTGTCGGATAAACGAGGTGTCGGTTAAACGAGGTGTCGGATAAACTGGGGTGTAGGTTTACCAGGCCGACCAAATCGGGCTCATGGTGTCGGATAAAAGAGGGTGTCGGTTAACGAGGGTGTCGGTTAAACGAGGTGTCGGTTAAACGAGGTGTCGGATAACTGGGGTGTAGGTTTACCAGGCCAACCAAATCGGGCTCATGGTGTCGGATAAAAGAGGGTGTCGGTTAACTGGGGTGTCGGATAAACGAGGTGTCGGTTAAACGAGGTGTCGGATAACTGGGGTGTAGGTTTACCAGGCCAACCAAATCGGGCTCATGGTGTCGGATAAAAGAGGGTGTCGGTTAACTGGGGTGTCGGATAAACGAGGTGTCGGTTAAACGAGGTGTCGGATAACTGGGGTGTAGGTTTACCAGGCCAACCAAATCGGGCTCATGGTGTCGGATAAACGAGGTGTCGGTTAACTGAGGTGTCGGTTAAACGAGGTGTCGGTTAAACGAGGTGTCGGATAACTGGGGTGTAGGTTTACCAGGCCAACCAAATCGGGCTCATGGTGTCGGATAAAAGAGGGTGTCGGTTAACTGGGGTGTCGGATAACCCAGGTTTGACTGTACAGTCAACTCTCGATTTAACGAACCCCTGGGGGCCGACAGAAATATTCGTTAAATCGAAGGTTCGTTAAAGCGAGAGCTCGCTCATAAATTGGTTTGAATCGTTCCTTAAATCAAGAGTGGAAAGAGGGTACTATAGGCTAAAGTACACTATTCGGGTAGCCCAAAAGTGCGTTTTTTTAAGGGAAAGTATGTCTTAGGCTTTAAAAACGATGGAAAAGGCGAAAAAAAGTATGGGAGGCGCAGGGGAAGTTTTATCAGCATTTTCAAGCAATGCCTTCTGCGATTGCCTTGGTTCCCCCTGTGGTTTTTGGTCATTTTTGCCTTGGTCCCCCTGTGGTTTTGGTCATTTTTGCCTTGTTCCCCTGTGGTTTTTGGTCATTTTGCCTTGGTCCCCCTGTGGTTTTTGTCATTTTTGCCTTGGTCTCCCTGTGGTTTTGGTCATTTTTCGACTTAGTCATCTATGTTGAACACTTCAGGAGCGCAGGATCTTCGCCTTCGTCTTTTATCTTTACTATTCCAACTTTCTTTGTTTTTATCATAATTTGATATTTTTATCCTGAGAACCCAGAAAGATGAGATTTGAACATAGTTTTGTTGACTGGGGCCTACCGCCAAAATAAACTCTGGTATGCATGCTTCTCCATGCATTCAGAGTCACTTTCGAGTGATTTGTGTCTAAGGTATGTGGGTGTGCGCATCTCAACTCCTAGACCCCAAGTTCCTTGCGCCTCCGAAGCCCTGGACCAAGGCAATCGAGAATTTTTTTTTCGAAAAATGTCCTTCCCATACTTTTTTGCCTTTTCCATCTTTTTCAGGGCCTAAGACATACTTTAACTTAAAAAAAACGCGAGGTCCTCACAGTCAAGAGGAATTAGAGAAAATAAGGCATATTCGAATTCAAATAACCAAAAACAAATTTGCACCGCAAGCGTGACAATAACATAAGTGACAACGATATTTTAACAAAAAAAGAACTAATAAGTCAAAATCTATTTCAGTTCAAACCAAAATTTAAAATACTAAGAACATTGACAAATCGTGTCTTAGCTCACGAAATACTTTAAACTACGCATGTGGATGAATCATCAGCATTAAGTTGTGTCAACTAGTGACACTTCAATTGTTTTCACTTACAAAATTGCAACCATACAGGGCAAATCAAAAAAATTCTACCATTTGAAAAAAATCGGTGTACGTAACACCTTGCCCGGCCGATTTCCGTTTTTTTTTCGGAAATCTTCACAGGGTATGGCTTTTGATATGAAAAAAATAGTGCGACATTTATACAGACGTAGTTACAAAAATTTTTAATTTGCCCTTTATAGTTTTTTCTGATTTGCTAGTTGCTGGGTTTGAGAAAAGGCTCAAAATTAAAAATTTGAAGGCAATGGATATAAGACCCGGGCTTCCAACTTAACTTTTCCGAAATCAGACGGATCTTTTGAAAAATTAGATTTTCAAGGACTCCTGGTGTCTAAACTCAACCTTTTCTGATTAAGCAACCCAAATGGCAGCCCTGTGCCCCAGACCAAGACAGAACTCCTAAAGAGCAGCTGATATGAACTGGATGCCAAGAAGGACTCAAGTCTGGTGGTGGCATTCGCGAGTTTTTTTCTGTGCTAGGAACCGTATTCCCGCAGCTCATGCAGTAGACGATCCGACATCTCAGAGCTAAGATAAGTGGTGACCGTTTCGCATAGAATCCAAAAAGAAAGAATCTCCAGTAGCCTCCATTGATTGTGACTGTATGTTGTCTAGTACTGTTAACACTCGAAACCCCGAACGGCAATTTTGCCTATTTGGAATCACTATTTCACGCTGAACACGACAGTGTTTTTGGGTTTTCAAATTCTTGTCAAAAAAGTTTCGCTAGAGCCTTCTGAAAAAATACTAAAGATTTTTTTAGCTGTATTGCATGCTGTAGAAGAGATTCAGGGCCATCTTTTGACTAGTTATTTGCCTATGTGTTACGGAAATTTACTGCTGCAAAATCCAAAAATTATAGTGTCAGCCATTTGGTAAGAACTCGACTTCAAAGGGCTATAACCTTAAAACAAATTATAATGACCGAATCTACAGAAGACATAACTCTGCGAGGAAAAATATTTTGAGGATTTTATTTGCAATTTCGGAATTTTCATGAAATTTTCTACAAAATCATACACTGTCCACACTCCGTTGGTTTAGTGTGAAAAAAGTTATAGCTCTTTGAAGTGGAGTTCTTATCAAATGGCTGATACTACAATCTTCGGGATTTTGCAGCAGTGAATTTCCATAACACACAGGCAAATAACTAGTCAAAAGTTAGCCCTGAATCTCTTGTACGGCATGCAATTTACGGCTTGAAAAAATCTTCAGTGTATAAAAATTTATAACAATTTTTCGTACTTTCGCACCAAGACAAAAATCTAAAAAAACTTCGAATTTTCAAAAGGCCCTAGCGAAACTTTTTTGACGAAAATTTCAAAAACCAAAAACTCTACCGTGTTCAACGTGAAATAATGAGTGCAAATAGACAAAAGTGCCGCTCGGGGTTCGGAGCGTTAAGAATGAAAAAAGCCGAACGCTTGTGCAGACGCTTCGTATGAAACTTTTTTAGGACCTCAAAAATCTCCGAAATTTCGGGTACTAACCAAAATCTAAAAAGTCGGTAGAGATATGGTTAAAATTGGCATAGCTCGCAGTTATCAAGAAAATGCATTAAAGAGCTATGAAAAATGCTGAAATATAGAAACTCCTAGCCCCCAAGTCCCCTGCGCCTCCGAAGCCCCGGGCCAAGGCAATCGAGAATTTTTTTTTTCGACTTCCCATACTTTTTTTCGCCTTTTCCATCGTTTTTAGGGCCTAAGACATACTTTCCCTTAAAAAAAACGCTAGGTCCTCACAGTCAAGGGGAATTAGAGAAAATAAGGCATATTCGAATTCAAATAACCAAAAACAAATTTGCACCGCAAGCGTGACAATAACATAAGTGACAACGATATTTTAACAAAAAAAGAACTAATAAGTCAAAATCTATTTTCAGTTCCGGCCAAAATTTAAAATACTAAGAACATTGACAAATCGTGTCTTAACTCACGAAATACTTTAAACTACGCATGTGGATTAATCATCAGCATTAAGTTGTGTCAACTAGTGACACTTCAATTGTTTTCACTTACAAAATTGCAACCATACAGGGCGAATCAAAAAAATTCTACCATTTGAAAAAAATCGGTGTACGTAACACCTTGCCCGGCCGATCTCCGATTTTTTTCCGAAATCTTCACAGGGTATGGCTTTTGATATGAAAAAAATAGTGCGACATTTATACAGACGTAGTTACAAAAATTTTTAATTTGCCTTATATGGTTTTTCTGATTTGCTAGTTGCTGGGTTTGAGAAAAGGCTCTATGTTTGAAAATCTTACGCTCTTGACTGTACCCCAGTTCATATTGGGTCTAAACACTAGAAATGTTTTTTTTTTGAAAATCATTGCAGAGGAGTGAATAAAATAAGAGTTACGCTCAAAAATTGCTTTAAAAATGGATTTAATTTTTTTTGGAAAAATGGTAGAGTTTTTTCGATTCACCCTGTATTCAAGGAAATTCTCTCTCTCTTTGGAAAAATCATTTCAAAACGCACATTGACTGCTAATTATATTTTTATAAAACGCGGGAAAAGATTGAATGATTGTACAGTTATATATAAACAAGGGACCACAGGCGCCTATCGGCGCCTCTATAGTATTTCGAAATTTCAATGAGGGGCTATGACTTCATTCATAAAAATAGGTATATCTTCTATTAGAACTCATTTTTTTCGCCTGTTCTTTTTTTAAAACGAAAGCTGACATTCTGGGGAACACGATGGTATTAGCGACAAAAGTGATTTCGCTATCTACGACCCGTTCTGGCCTTCGAAGTGAAAAAGCGTTAACCAACCTATCCACCCACCCACACATGCCAAATACTATATAAGATATTTTATAAAATACAGATAAAAAATATGACAGATACAATCGAACCTGGATAACCCGACACCGGAACTTATTCGGAAAGGGGGCCACATTTTTTTGTGAAAATTTGGGTGATACACAAATCACATCATTTTTAAATCTTTATTATTCGAACACATCGTATTCCCACACACAATCGAACACTTGGCGAATACTTGTTTCACCGTTAACACATACGAACACTTCACAAATATGACTCCACAGATAATAGAAGAAAACATCAGCACAAACTGAAGACCTATACTCATGCATCACAATCGGAAAGAACAAGATTATCGGCACGATGACCTCATGCGATGGAATGAAAATGGATGTCGACCAAAAATGACGAAAAAAAGAATGACATATTTTGATTTCAAAAATGTCGCCCCCTTTCCGAAGAAGTTTCCCCTTAAGTTTGTTCCCGCCTTGGGTCCGACACTTTTTTTACCTCGATTTTGAAACTTTTCGCCAAATATGATTCGTCAGTCATTTCCGAAATATCGCAGGGATTTTGATTTTGCCGGTCGTTTTTCCAAAATATCTCATTTGTGCCATAAAGACCCGCAAACCTCGGCAACCCGACACCTGATTTTCAAAAAGGGGTGTCGGGTTATCGAGGTCCACGGGTCTTTATGGCGAAAAAAAAAAGATTTTGGAAAAACGACCGGCAAAATCAGAATCCCTGCGATATTTCGGACTAGACTGGCAAATCACATTTGGCAAAAAATTTCAAAAATCGAGGTGAAAAAAGTGTCGGACCCAAGGCGGGGAACGAAGTTAAGGGGGTGTCGGGTTGTCCAGGTTCGACTGTAATAGGTAGAAATAGGTAATTCTATGAGCTTCTAGCTTTTCTCAATGTAAAAGCAAAGACAAAAAGCTAAATTCGGGTTTTTTTCAAAGTATAACAAAAAAATAGTTTTGAAAAAACGAATATAATATCTTGGTACCGAACGATTTGCCTTATTTTGAACCATTTTTAGGGTTCTCCAACTTCAACCTATCCGTATCTCAGTGCTGGGTAGTCCTAAGACAACGATCAAAATGTCATTTTGTAGAGAAATCATAGAGTTTTCAGAAAAGGCATAAGAAAAGCTCTGCTTCATGAGGTCGAACAACGATTTTCCTTACATTTTTCTTTAATTTGACTAGAAATGGACACTTTTTGTTGATGGTCATAACTTTTCTCAGAATAATCAAAAAAATAAGTTTGACTTATCAAATTGTAGCTGAAAAACAGGGCTTACACACAATAATTAAAAAACTAACACAACACGTGAAAAATGAAATCAATCAGCTCAAATAGGAATCGTTCACTGTCAATTGTCGGGTTGAAATGTTGTACCTATCCAAACATTGACATAATGTATAGATAAAAAGCGAACAAATGAAAAAGCAGCCATTTTGTAGCTATTGAACAGCACTACAAAAAAGCTTTTTCGGTTTTTCAATAGATTGTACTTTTCCATGCAAAAAAACGCAAAATTAAAAAAAAGTGGTGTCGTTTGGTGTCAATTGTCCGCAACTTTAAGTTGACGTTTTTTGATATTCGACATCTTAAAAGTCGTGAGGAACTTTGAATAGCAAAAATATCAATAGTTTCAATTCTCAGAATGCTTTTTGAAGGTAGAAAATAAAAGGCAGAAATTTGAATAATCATTCTAACATAGTAGAAATCAATGTCAAAAGGAGCCTTCAGAAGGCAACAAGTAAAAGTAGGTAGTCCCCAATTAGTTCAATAAAAAGACGTTATAAAACATCTGTTTAGAAAGAGAGAGATTCACACAAAATAAGTTCAACAAAAAGACGTTCAGATAACGTCATTATTTGAATGTATTCTCCCTGAACGGATTTTTGTGAATCTTCCTCTTTTCGAATAGACTTTGTGTGAGTTTTCCCCTATCGGTGAATCTCCCCTTTGTTGAGTATCCTTTGGGGTACCACATTCTGCATACCTTGGTACTACTACCCACAGTCACCACCACACAGTGCCACCAGTTAACAACGACCATATAACAGGCTTTTGATGTGAATATACAACAAGCATTAACTAAAGCTAAAATAAAAGACAATACCGTATTCTCTTTAATAGAAGCGCATGCGCTTCTCTTTTTCAACCTCCCTCGGGGGGTGCGCTTCTAATAGAGAGTGCGCTTCTATTTTCAACCCCTTCATAAAATCCACAGTATTGAGCAAAAATTTCTTTATTTACAACCATGAAAAAAACAATCAGCACTCAATGGACGCATCGCTTTTATTCATCATATTTTCTTCCCTTTCACCGAGGTCCACTTCTTCCATTAGCTTGGCCAGTTTTTTTCCTCGCGCGCCAGCTTCAGTTGACCACTTGGAACCGGCCCATCTTCTTTGAAGCAGTGGATTTGACCGTCCTCTGACCCATCAGCGGAATTTGTTACGCCGCACGACTTGAACGAATCGGTGATAAGCTTCTTTTAAGGCTGTTCCAGGCATCGACGATCCACTCGAGGTATACTGACATTGGCGCAGCTTTCGGATTCCCTCCCTTTGTGACTTCTTTTTTGTCGTGCAACATCCAGTTTTCGTAGAGCTTGCTTATCTTTGCTTTAAATGGTGAGTTCCAGCAAACATCTGGTGCCTGAACGTTCAATTTCACCAGTTGTTCAATTCTACTACAAATAAAGCAAAGAACAAACCTGGACAAACTTAATGCAACCTCCAGGAACTACGGCCGTGTCCAACCCTGCTTCAGCTGTTTCTTGGTCGCCTCGGAAATATGGCACCGGAAAGAGTCCCAAACAAGTAGACGCTTGAGAAATAGAGACGAGCCCATCACGCGCTTGAGGTAATCGGCCGTCAGATCGTCGTTCATCCAAGTGGTTTCCTCCCAAGCAAGTTGCAATTTCCCCTTGAACTTCTCTACGATGGCTGGATCGACACGCTTTCTTGGCAGCAAAACATAGGGCTGGCACTTGTACCCGTCGGAACGACCCGTCAGCATCACAGTCACTCGAAGCTTGTCATGACCTGTCGTTAGCACCGAGACCTAGAAAATCCATTGAACACAAAAACATCATCACTGAAACATCCACCAACCTCCTTTGTTCCTTCTCATCGATGCACTTTCCACCTGATGGATCCAACCAGACTGCCGTTTCGTAAATGTAATCATATCTAGAAGACAGTAGAAACAATTAATCACTGACATCAAACAAATCTCTCACTTCGTTTTCTCCCTTAGCTGGCTGACGAACATGATAAAATTGACCAATACTTGTTCATACTCCACCGGCGGCTTTTGACAAACCGTAGTAGGGAGGCGCGCACGGAAATTATGCCGATCCATGAACTTCTGAAGCCATCCTTCGCTCGCCTTCAAGATAGTTAGAGGTGAGCATGCAAATCATCAGTATAAGAACCAACCTTGAATTCCTTCTCCTCGTCGTCATCCCTCACGAACATATTGAATGCCTGCTGCTTCAGAATCCTTCTCGAGACCTTCTTCTTTGCAGCTCTTTGCTCTCGCACCCAGCTGGCCAATTCGACGTCGAGTTCTGCAAATATGAGGTGTCGCCCGGCTCCAGCGATTCGTTTTGACTTTTTCCTGAAACAATAAACTAGGACGTAATATCTGTCAATGTGCAGTCAATGAGATACAGCAACATACTGAGACTCACGAAGATTTTTTCCCACTTCACCCATTCCTGGACCATTTTTCTGTGCACCCGAAATTTTTTGCTGGCAGAGATCTTGCTGTACTTCTTGGCGTAGTCGACCGCTTCCAATTTCTTGTCAGTAGTGTAGGCTTTGCGTTTGCGGGACGATTCTTGGCTAGACATTTGGCTTTCAATGTTTGACTCACCATCGTCTTCAGTTTGCTCATTTTGGCTGGAATCAGTACAAATTAGAGATTGACAAAACAATTGCTGACACGTCAAGCAGAATGACACAAATGCGTGAATTGCAGCCTTTTTGTAGTCCTTACCACAAAGTCTATTGAAAAAAATTGAAAAGCGCCAATTTATCCTAATTTTATTGAATTTTTCTCAAAAACGGTGTAGATAAAATGCCTAGGGGTGCGCTTCTATTAAAGAGTGCGCTTCTATTTTTCAACCCCCTTCGGGGGGTGCGCTTCTAATAGAGAGTGCGCTTCTATTAGATAGTGCGCCTCTAATAGAGAGTGCGCTTCTATTAGAGAGTACGGTAATCAGGCTTTTTTTTAGAAATATTTTTCGTGAATCAGTACTTGAGAAATTTCCTGGCTTTTCGGACCGGGCTCGCGCCTGGCCGATATCCTTCCGGCCGGTCTTTTATAGTTAAGCAACGGCTGGCCGGCAACCCGGCCCGATCACAGCCCTGACTTAGGGGTATTTAGGACTGGAGTATGTGTGTGCGCGCATCTCTAACCTACGCGCAGGTGGCTTTATGGAGTTGATATGCGCGCACAGACTTACCTGCGAGATGAATATGAGTAAGAGTCTTGATCATAAACGCATGAAGATTTTTTTTGCCCAGCTCCAGCCACTGAAAAAAAGTAGAATACAGTCGACTCCCTCCATAGTGTACACCCGCCATAGTGTACACCCCCGCCATAGTGCACACCCGGTTCTGATTTGGTTGGCCACCATATAAATTTATAGTAACGAACCCCCGCCATAGTGCACACCCTCCATAGTGCACCCCCCGCCATAGTGCACACCGTGGCTGGAACCAAACCAATAAACGTCTCTCTCTATAGTGCACACTTTACATATTTTACGTCAACTTTCAAAAAAGTAAATGTTTTAAAGCGAAACTAGTTTAATTTTTATCATTACAACTTTAAAACAACTATCATTGTTGTTCTATTCATGTACATATGCGAGTGCAGTTTTGTCAAACACAAAGTGCTTCTTTAGCGGGCGCTCGAAAAATTAAACTGAAGCAAATAACGCTTAAGTTTTCTCACCGAATACTACAGCGAAATCGCAGGTGATTTCTTAACATCTTAAAATTATCAACTCGAGTCTCATACGCAACCTACTTTGTCAGCCAATGGATCAAGGGATCATTCAGAACTTGAAGGTACATTATAGGCGCTTTCTTCTTAGTGAACGAATCGCAGCAATCGACACCAATACTGACTTCAAAATAAATCTTCTCAAGGCGTTGTGTCTCTTTCATCGAGCCTGGAGGTACATGAGACCCGACACGCTTGCAAATTAGTTTCTAAAGACAGGATTCATCGTGGATGGACAGGTGGACCTTTATTTATTTTATTTTTTGTTTGATAATTTGATAACTTAGATTGGAAGAAATTGCAGAAGCCGTCTCGACAGCCGAAGCGGGATATGACTGTGACTCTGAAGAGGTGATAATTGATGAGGAAGAGCCGGTACAGCCTGCGGTTACAACTCGAGAAGCCATCGAGGGATTCAAGCTCTTCTAGCGCTACGTACTTCCAACTAACTTCGCTGATCCTGCCGTGTTAGGAATGTGTGACAAGCTGGATGAACTACTGACGAATGAACGTTTGAAGAAGATGAAGCAGAAAAATCTTTTCGATTATTTTACGGCTAACAAATGATTGAGTGTTATTACTGTTGTTGTTCGAATAAAACTTTGTTTTAGATGGAAAACCCTCTATAGTGCACACATGGCCGTGTTAAAGCAAAATAGCTCTCCCCATAGTGCACCCCCCGACATAGTGCACCCCCCGCCATAGTGCACACCTGGCGCCGGTCCCTTGGGTGTGCACTATGGAGGGAGTCGACTGTAACTTAATCTAGGGTAGTTCACTTTGGGGACCAGGCAAAAAGTCGAATTTTGGTAACACTTTTTTTTTTGAAAATTTAACTTTTTGGCAAGGAAAACGTCAGAAAACAACTTTTATCGTTTGTAGCGTGTAAAATTTACTCAGGAGACGCTGAACACTATTTACAGTGAATATAAAAAGGGCTTTTCAGTGAACAAATTTAAAAAATTATTACTTAGAGTCTCGAAAAACTCAGGATCAGGAGTGTGCTTTTAGAAACAATTTTTTTTTCATCAGACTGCCTTCCTAAAATCCCTCCAGCTATATTACTCCAAAAGTTGTAAAACACGCATTTCCGTTGTTGGCATGATTACAAATTAAATCCAAAACTGCAAAATCGAAATTTAAGTCTGCATATTATCTTGAAAAGTTATTTTGCATTAACGCGAAGAAAAAGTAAAAGATGTTCCAAGAGGCCTCATGAGGTGCGAAGAGCCTGGGGGTATATGGTAGCATTATTAGTAGGCTAAACATGGTGGTTAGTCAGGTGGCTTTTAGAAATCTCTTCAATTCAAAAGTTTTGAGAAGAACCAATTAGTAGTGTTGGTTAGTAGTGTTGCCAATTAGTAGTGTGTGTCACACACTAATCCTGCCCTTTAAAACGCAAACAAATAGGGATTAATAGACCAGAAACATGAATACAGACGCTAGGCTTTAAATAGCCAGCCACTTTTTTATTACATTAAAAAATAGATAAGCTTCTGAACTTTAAGCTTGGTTTTTAAAACAACATATAAGTTACATACATATATTTTTGTTATTGTTTTCAGAAACTGACAATTTACTTGCATGTGTATTCATATGTTAATTGGTTTAAAAAACATTTAGTATAAGTCTGAGGATAATAGAATTCTAAATGTGTTTTTAACCTTACCTCACATTAATTATATCAATAATTATAATTACACACTACTTATTGTGTTTTTCAAAGGGCAATCCCCGTTTGTTTAATTGTCCTATTTACAAAAATAATAATCTTATACAGGGTGGCCCAATTTTCATTGGAAGGTTTAATTTTGACCATAACTTTTTAAATTTTTCTGGATATCGACGAGATCTTTTTTTTTAAGAGAGCTGAGATTGTAGGAAAGCGATTAACACCAAATTTGCTTATAACAATTAATTTGGAAACCTTCGAATTCAACTAAGAACGCGATACCACAAATAATAAAAACTGATCGGCATATTCTTGTTTAGCAGTTATAACTTTAATTTTAAACGCTGCAATCGGCTTTTGTAGGCATCCGTTGCTCTGTTGATCATCTCCTGCGGCAGTTCATTAAAAGCACGTTCGATCCTACAGCGCGGCTCAGCAAGATTCGCAATTGGAGTTCCGTATACGATGCTTTTTTCACCCGACCCCAGAGAAAAAAGTCACAAGTCAGGAGAGTAGGCAGGTCAGGTCTCAGAAACAAGTGTTATAATCGAAAAAACAGCAAAATTGCTGAAATGCAGCAAATTTGAATATCAAATTCTTTTTTGAAAAATAGCAAAAATGCAGCAACAACGCAGCGAAATTTTTGCTTTCATAATACTTTCAAGGGGCGGGCCAAAGCTCGGTTAGCCCCACCCTGGGTAAGTGCATGGGCCCACCCCACCAAGTGGTCATCCAATTAATGCAAATATTTTCATGCATTTCATGCTTCAAACCCCGTTTTTCTACTATATAGATCATGCTAAGAATGTTTTGACCATAGGGAAATGCTGTTTGGTTTGTTTAGTAATTTCGGTCACATGAAAATTTACCATCCAAAAATGCTCTTTGAAATATTGGAATAAGTGTATGAAAGCAGGTTCCAAACCCGAAAAATAAGAAATAGATGTACAACAAGTTAACATAATGGATATATTTTATATTTTCTGCAGCGTTTATGAAGTTTTGAGCGACGAAAATATATATTTCTTTTACCAACACAGTCCATTGCCATATTCCAACCTCCTTTCACCTCGTTCTAGCTACCTTGATTAAGTAGTCATCCAAGGAGGTCAACGATTGATGATAAATCTGAAGAGTTCAGTTATTGACACTAGATGCCACCTTCGAAGTTCATACATTCTCATCTACAGTCGGAATGTATCTGCAGGGAGGGCCAAAATTACGCGACCACTCGAAAAAATTTGGCCATGTAGTTATTATCTCTAATTAAACAAATGGCGCTATCACTTGCAATTTTACATATTTGTAATTTTACATATTTACATAAAATTATCTCTAATTTTAAAAATTGGTAACACCATCAGATAGCCCTGCAGATGTAGTTTCTTCAGTAAGTATCATTAATTCGGCGCTAGTATAGAATACCCTCCCCCCAAATCAGACCTTCTAAAAATCGTTGAAACTACCCTTTGGAACAACAAGTTTAGGCTTAGCCCTTAGACTTAGGGGTAGACCAGCGTATGGAAGTTGTGACTAATAAGTGTTTTACGCACTTTTCTGGGTCTGGAACATATATTTGGGTGCTCTTTACTTAAGGCTTAGAATTAGGGGTAGGCCAGCGTATGGAAGTTGTGACTAATAAGTGTTTTACGCACTTTTTCTGGGGTCTGGAACATATATTTGGGTGCTCTTTACTTAAGGCTTAGGATTAGGGGTAGGCCAGCGTATGGAAGTTGTGACTAATAAGTGTTTTACGCACTTTTTCTGGGGTCTGGAACATATATTTGGGTGCTCTTTACTTAAGTTTGGGGTGGAGTATTCTATACTAAGGTCATTAATTCTAATATATTATAAAAATGTAGCACAAAAAGGTAAAAGTATGAACCAAATTACTTGCCTGACTTGCTTAATATTTTCACTTTTTATGTTCACTTTTTTAAAATAATGCAATTAATGATAGCTTGTAAAAACTAAAATCGCAGGGTCACCTGATGGTGTTATCACTTCTAAAAAAGTTAAAAATTTAAAGAAAAAACAAAACGAAAATTTGCACTAAAAGTATTGTCCATTCTTCAAAAGTAGTAGTAGTTTAGTTGTAACAAAATTTAATTAAAAAAGTTTAAAAGCATAAATGAACAAATCAAAATCTGTAAGCTACATAACAACTTTTTTTAGGAATTTCGAAAAAAAAGTTGGCATAAATATTTACAAAATAAAATAATAACAAAAGACCACATTTTATAAACAATTTTTTGTTGAAAAGTGATAGTGGACTAGTAATATAAAAAAAATATTCAAAAAAAATACTCCCTGTTGTTAAAAGAAAAAAAGCGCCGATATTTCCCCCAAAAACAACCGGTCACTCAATAATTGAGAAAAAACAAACAACCAAATTGTCTTGAGTGACCAATAAGTTTTAGGTGAATGCTTTTTTGTTGTTTCTTGCTCTGTCAGATCTTTTTTTTACAGTATACACTTAGTTAACAATTGCAAACAGCTGGAACAATGCAAATTAAAACATGCAAAGTTTTTCCACTAAAGTAGTTTATTAGTATCAGCAATCTTTTTGGTTCAGAAAGAAAACTTTTTTTAACGAAAGAATTTGATCAAACGGTTTTTTGGCAAAAAAAGAGTTCATAAAGTTAAAAAAATGTAAAAAATTTCAGAATCCCGTCTAATTTGCGCTATACCGCTCACAGAGATGTGCGTGATTTTGAAATTTCGGAATACTGGTAGAAAATCTCACCAAATTTATATGTTTCGTCCAAATTTTTGTTTAAAATATGTTGAAATGCTCATGAATTTCTGTGTGAAAATCCTAAAAAACGATCTCATGAAAACTCTGCCCTGAACGAAAATCTCCCGCTGACTGATTTTAATTTGTGATGTAGAACCGGAAAAATGTGAAACAGTTGCAGAAAGTGTAGTGCAGTCAAAAATCGATTTAACGGCTCCCTCTTTGGGACCGTCCCTGTGGGGTCATTGAATAAAGGGTTCGTTAAATCGGAGGAGGGGGTGATGGTTGTTAAATCGATATTTCATTTTTTTTAATTGTAGGAGGGTGCTAAAGCCCCAGGTAAACTTCCGTAAACCATGTTTAAATGTTTAATAAGTAATTTTCATATGTTGAAAAGGAAAAAAATTTCTGAGACTTTCTCACAAATAAATTTAATTTTTTGGAAAAAATTGGGACTAAAATCTGACTTTTTTCAGTGTTATTTTGATATCAGAAAATATGATATAGAACTGATATGATATTGATACGATCCTCACATCCCATTTGGAAAAACTTTTTCATATCACATCTATATCATATCACCCTAAAATTTTTCAATGATCATCACATCAATATCACATCAAGCAAAAAATTAATTCCTTAGAAAATAATGTTTGAAAATAATAGAAAATAATGTTAGAAAATAATGTTTTGTATTGTGTATAGCGTATGAAATTACTTGATTACTTGAAAGACGTAAAAACATGATTCATGAAAAATTATGAAATGCGCGATCCAGACTAAGTAAAGGCTAAAGATGCTAGAGCTCATTATCATGAATGTTGTCTTGTCCAAGGCTTTCATTTGCCCATCCACCTTCTTTTCGCCATTCAGACCGTCGGAGGAGGGCTCACTCTTAATAATTAAGAACAGTGGCCAAAAAGTAGCTTGTTTGGAGGCACAGTAGTACCGGGTGCGGCAATGTTTTTAGGGATTTGATTTGCTCATGAAAAATTTGTTTTTAAAAATGTTGATCTTTTTTTCTTCAATACCCCGTTTAACTGTGTTCTGTTTTCGCGTTAAATGGGCTATTTTCTAAAGTAATTTTATTATTAATGATTGAAAAGAAAAAGAGTACTACTTTTTTAAGAAAATTTTACTTTGAATTGGGAGCTGTATTGGGAGGGGAAGGGAATAAAAGGGGGCCACTAATCACACAGGGCCCACTAACAAGAAGATGTTGAACATAGTTTCGAATACTGGGGCCTACCGCATAATGAAACTCTGGTATGCATGCTTTTTCATGCATCCAGAGTCACTTTCCAGTGATTTGTGTCTAAGGTATGTGGGTGTGCGCATCTCAACTCC
This sequence comes from Ditylenchus weischeri, assembly GCA_029231635.1. Taxonomy (NCBI): domain Eukaryota; kingdom Metazoa; phylum Nematoda; class Chromadorea; order Rhabditida; family Anguinidae; genus Ditylenchus; species Ditylenchus weischeri. The sequence goes on from JAMRYI010000514.1 coordinate 105,258, forward strand.
AAGCCCCTAATCCCCCAAGCCCCCTGCGCCCCCTGCGCCCCCTTCGGGGCTTGAGAGTTAGAGATGCGCCCACTCACTTGCCGTAGACATAATTCCGAGAAGTACTCTAGATCAAAAATGCGTATAGAGTCTCTTTTTGCTACGGCCCGGTTGAAAAACATGGTAAAAGACGAAAATTTAGACATTAATTTGCATAAAATATCTAAAGCTATGAATTTTTTTATAAATTATACCAATACAGCCCTTAATCTCTTTAAAATTCAAAAGGCGCCAATTTAAATTTTTCAAATTTTGACTAAAAAACCCATGATACCCCCCCTGTGGTTCGAAATTTTTTTTTCTCAGAATTAAAAAAACAGCCGGCTTTCTCATTATATCGGGGTCGAGAAACACGAATATGAAGTTATCACCTCCATCCGAGCACTCTGCGTGGGGGGGATTCTATACTGCAACCCAAAAAAATATATCAGCACTTCATGTTTGAAAATAAATTTTTTAAGAGCAAATCAAATCGCTACAAAAATTGCCGCACCCTGTAGAACAGCCGTTTGAAAAAACCTACGAAATATTGTTTATGGATAGCATAGCTCTTTTAAATTTATTTTGCAGTAGACGGCATTTATCATTACCAATTATATTATATTTTATTAGAGAGCGTCTATTATGTACTTGTGCATTTTATTTTTTCTTTACCAAAAAAATTTACAAATTCAAAATTCTGTTGAATTCTAGAAGCCTCAGAAAATTTATTATTTTGTTTTTCATTCCGAAAACTCCACACTTATAAACGCATTTTACACCTTTGGATTAATACTTTTGCCCCGTTAGAGTGCAATTTTATTGTCACAACATTTTGAAAATACGCAGAGAGTATTTTTGCAAAGTATACTTACTGTAATTAATTTTAAATGTCTGCTTAAAAATTGTTTTGAAGCAAATAATTTTGCGAAAATCATTTTTTTGTAAAATGACTCAGATACCAAATACGAAAGTTAACATTCACAGAGAAATATCAAAGTTTAAATATTTAAATATTATTATAAATGTATTCTTAAAATTTCACGACTCTTTAGCTGACGACAAAATTAAAATTTTTTGGATTCAGTCACCGTATTTCCTCTAATAGAGCCCGCCCCCCGTCTAATAGAGCCCCCCCCCTAACTTTGAGGACCTATATCTCAGCCCAGAGTCAATTTTTTGCAAAGCTGTTTTACGCGTTTTCTTAACTCCCACGAGCTCTACCGATTGCACTTTTCAGATTTTAGTTGAGCACGCAAAAATCTCGAGATCGAATTCCAAATTTTCTGATTTTCGGGCATCCAAAAAATAAAGCCCCCGAGGGCTCTATTAGAGGAAATACGGTAATTTAATTCTAGAAGACAACTTTAAAAGCTCCTTCGCAACTTTTTAACCATATAAGTAGGCTTGGCAATTCGCGTTTTATTGGCCCTACTCATACTTCGAGAAACATGCTTCAAGAAACATATTTGTTTCAAGAAACATGTTTCTAAAATTTGTTGGCTTGGCAGAAGCACGCTAAAATGTTTCAAGAAACATGGATATTTCTGAAACACGTTTCAGAAGCATCAGTTTGGAGTATTATTTTTAGTATTTTTTTCTTTTTCTCCGGAAATTGACTATTCGATCAATTTCTTTTATTGACTTTCGTGAGTTGAAAATTAATTTACGTGTTGAAAGGGTTGATGTGGCTTTCTTTCTAAGGCATATACAGTCCAATCTCGATTATCCGGCACCCCTGGGGACCGGCCTCAGAGTGCCAGATAAACGAGGTGCCGGATAACTGGAATGTCAGTTGACAGAGAATAAGCCAATCTCAGCCAAATGAAGTATATTTAAGGTGCCGGATAACCGAGAGTGCCGGATAACTGGAGTGCCGGATAGCCGAGATTTGACTGTATAAGGTTTTTTGTAGTAATTTTTTTATATAAATAAAATCGGAGTTTTCATCACAAAAGAGGCTGGATGTTTTTATACAGTGATGTTTTTGAGTAAAGCCTTTGCTAAATTTTTGGCAGCTATATGGAGCAGATTTAAGTCTAACAATAGTTGTGGAAAAAGTAGAAAGTGGAATCGGTGAAGCTCATGCAAGTTAGGAAAACGCAATTTACAGCCATGAGAAATATATGCTCTGCGTTAAGATATATGTATAGGTCCTCAAAGTCGACGGTGAACGCTTATCAGAGCATGAAGAAGATTAGAAGAAATCCGGTAATTGTAAGTTTAAACATTTTTGGCATTGTAAACACCCCTTACATTGACACTCACACTTATAACTGTAAAAGAGTTATAGAAAGATAGTCAAAAATCTCGGCTACGCTCCTTGTACTAGGTCCCCTCAAAAGTGTATTTTGAGTACTTTTTTAAGCTTCGCCGGTCGTTATTAGACTACGGGGTGTATCAAAATTACGAGGCCAAGCAAAAAAAATTTGGCTATGTAGCCCATTGCCCTGTCGATTTCCGAATTTCGGGCCTTAACCCTCGGAAATCTCCAACTTCACTTAGGATCTTTGTTCATAACTTATTGCTTCCTCGAAAAAGGAGGAAGCCATAAATCAGACAAGGAATACCTGAAAGAGCCTTCAACGTTGTGTCACAATGAATAACAGTTGTTTTTCTTACTTTATTTTATTTGTCATTCTTTCAGGTTTCACATTCCCGCAGGTCAGAATTTCCTTTTCACTGTTATGGAGAAATTGCCGTATTCCCGAACCCTCGCCAAATGCCTCCAAATGATGTTTTTTTGGTGTTTTAGCTGCTCTAACGCAAGTGGAACGTGTTTTTATGCGGGAGAAAATCATTTTTAACAAAAAAAATTTTGACCAAAATTTGACTTTTTTGCCTTCGGGGACCAAGGAACCCGAACCACGTGGATACTCACGAAACACCAGCGGGTACCCGAACAACGTGGATACTCCTGAATTACTAGCGGGTATCCGAGCCACGTGGATACTCCCGAACCGCCAGCGTGTAACCGAACCACGTGAATATATCCGAACCACTAGCGGGTACCTGAACCACGTCGATACTACCGCACCACCAGTGGAGACCCGCACCATGTGGATACTCCCGAACCACCAGTGGAGACCCCGAACCATGTGGATACTACCGAACCACCAGCAGGTATCCGAACCGCGTGGATACTCCCGTACCACCAGCGGGTATCCGAACCACGTGGATATATCCGAACCACTAGCGGGTACCCGAACTAAGCGGATAAACACGAACCACCAGTGGAGACCCCGAACCACGTGGATACTCCTGAACCACTAGCGGGTTCCCGAACCACGTGGATACTCCCAAACCACTAGCGGGTACCCGAACCACTAGCGGGTACCCGAACCACGTGGAAATAGCCCGACCACCCGAACCACCAACGTGGATCCCGAACCACCAGCATGGGTGCTAAACCACCAGCGGGGTCCCCAACTACTAGCGTGGGTCCCAAACCAAAAGCGCGAGATTTTAACATTTACCGCCTAAATAAGCAGTATTTTAACAGCCTTATTTTTGAATCTTAAGCTAAGATCATAAATTTAATTTATTTCCGCTTATTTCAAAAATAAATTTCGTGTTTACGTTCACGTAACAGAATTAACTGTAGGGTTTGTTTGATTCGAAAGATGCGGAAAGTGTGGGTAAAATAGCCGCACAAAACTTGTGTAGCTTGAATTAACTTAATGAATTAATAGAATTTTTCTTACTGAATCCAAAATTAAATGACATTGTCTCATGTGAGTAAGCAACACTGCCTTGTACCATTAGCAAAAACGACCTTTAACTATCTCAAGTGACTAGCAAGTATAAGGGTGTCATAGACGTAAAATCACTTCAAACAACAATTCTGTATGTTTTAAGAAAAATTTCGAGGTCTATTATTTCTCATGAAAGGCTACAAAACCATTTAGGTATGGGAAAATAGGTGGTCTTATTTACGTAAACTAGCCACTTGGCTGGATATTACACCCATTAATATATGATTTTTTGTCATTTTTATATGAAAAGTCTGGTTTTGCTTAAAAAGGATGATTTTTATTTTTATTTACTTAGGCAGATTTATGAGGTGGTGATGTTCAAAAGAATTTATTTTGCCACTACTCGCTGCCTTAGTTAACCAGCTTATTCAATTACTTTTGGGCGGAAAAAGACAAATACAATCTTAATCCAGATCTTAAGCCAGATGTATCATTCCATAACTTGAAGTATAGGCAAACCTCGTGAGATTGTTGTTTACTCACCCAAGAGAGCTTGGTCTTATTGAATAACCAATGTGCGACTTTCATTATTGAAATCTCGTGCCCATAGCCCATAGAAATCTCAGGCCCATATTGAAATGTCGGGTCCTTGAAATCTCGGGCCCATAGCCCATAGAAATCTCAGGCCCATATTGAAATGTCGGGTCCTTGAAATCTCGGCCCATAGCCCATAGAAATCTCAGGCCCATATTGAAATGTCGGGTCCTTGAAATCTCGGGCCCATAGCCCATAGAAATCTCAGGCCCATATTGAAATGTCGGGTCCTTGAAATCTCGGGCCCATAGCCAGAAAATTTTGGATAAAAATTCTAGTAAAGTATCGAAAACCACAAAAGGACTAAGGTTTTTCTTAGTTTCATGTTTTTCGAGGCTTTTAATCCTTTACTATTCCTTTTATCTAAACTTAAAAAAACTTTCTAAACTTTTTTGGGTATGGGCCGAGATTGCAAATATTCTGGTTGAAAGTCGCTTATTTGCTCTCTAATGAGACCAAACTCTCCCGGGTGAATAAAAAACAAGCTTCTTCTTTGATATGTTTTGCTTTTTAATGATAATTTTTGCAAAAATATTTACTTACTGCACAAACATTTGAGCTGCTTTTCTAAAAATATTATTAAATTTTAAGCTTTTTTTGCTGACTCATTTTTCTGTAATATTTGAACATTTGGTTGGTAAAATTTAGTTTTGGTAATATCTTTTTGTAATATCTTTAATAATATTTTGTAATGTCTTCTAATCATTATGAGTGATTTAAAATATATAGACAGCTTAAAAATTTATAAATCTTCTTAAAATGTATAAAAGGGAGCAATTTTAAAATTACTTTTTGATAATAAAAGTTGCATCTGTCTAATCATGGGTGTGTTTCACATGGGCGGTGTATGTGCTGGTCTTACATAGGTTTAGGCAATTTTTAATATTTTTAGGCTTCTTAAGGATAATGAATTTGCTACATTATACGCTGTCCAAAAGTCAACATTATTTGGACAAAAAGCTATTTCTTTGTGTAAGTAAGTAAAATGTAAGTAAGTGAAAAAAGAATAAGTAAAATAGTTAATTCCGGCAGTAAATTAGTAAAATACTGCAGTAAATTTATATTCCGCACAAAATAGTGACATACTGTAGTGAAATGAAACTGCAGAAATTTACTGTAGGAAATAAAAAACGGCACTTGTTGGGTTGGGGTGCGGGTTTTTTTACTGATTTCAAAATAGTGTTCAAACGTCTTCTAAGTAATTTTTATATGCTTAAAACGATAAAAAAGTTGTTTTGCGATACTTTTCGACATAAAAAGCTGATATTTTCAAAAAAAAATTTTTTGACCAAAATTTTACTTTTTGCCTGGGGTACCAAGGTCAGCCAACTTCACACAATATGAAGTAGTTTATTTTGGTACCCCAAGGCAAAAAGTCAAGGAGCACTTTCACCCTACCCCACCCAGTCGATTTCACCCTACCCCACCCAGTCGATTTCACCCTACACACCCAGTCGATTTCACCCTACCCCACCCAGTCGATTTCACCCTACCCCACCCAGTCGATTTCACCTACCCCACCCAGTCGATTTCACCCCTACCCCACCCAGTCGATTTTTTTAAAATCGTTCTCTTCATTCTTGTTTAACAGCCTTCTTCTCCGAGGTATCAAGATGTGGACAAAGCTATCGAAAACAGTTTGTCTCTTTTTCGTAAAAATGATCTGTTTATATGTGATTTGTCTGATCGCTATAATTGCTTATCTAAATAAATGTATTGTAATCAAGTGTGTAATCAACCGGGCGGGGTAGATACTGGGTGGGGGCATCGTCACTGGGTGGGGTAAGTAATCGGCACAAAATCAAGTAAAGTGAAACAACAAGTCAAGTTTCGGTCAAAAAATTTTTTCAAAAAATTCATTTTTTGTGTGGAAAAATGTTAGAAAATAACTTTTTCATCGTTTTAAGCATATAAAAATTACTTGGGAGTCGTTTAAACACTATTTTTAAATAAGTGAAAAACCCGCCCCTCCCAACCCAACAAGTTCCTAAAAAACTTACTGCGTATTTCACTAATTTACTGCAGGAACTGAATATGATTCTATATTATAAGAAAAAAGATAACTTTTTTAAAGTTTTTTAAGACACTTGTGCGTTTGGGAACCCTTCAACAAAAGTTTTTGTTATTTTTGCAGCTAAAATTTTTTTACACCTAAAATTGTTGTACAAGTTGTAGTACAGTTGTACTACAACTTGTTGTAGCTTACAATTTGCAAGGCTTAGGGTGGACCAGCTGATGTTAGGGTAGACTCAAACGTGTTGCATATTTTAACTGCTACCTGATTATTGTTGGTAAAGTTAAAGGTTTTCATCTCTTCCATCGTAATCACTGAAAACGCTTCCAACACACCGTATTTCTTCTAATAGAGCCCCCTCTAACAGAGCCCCCCTAACTTTGAGGACCTATATCTCAGCCCAGAGTCAATTTTTTGCAAAGCTGTTTTACGCATTTTCTTAACTCCCACGAGTTCTACGGATTCCGCTTTTTAGATTTTAGTTGAGCACCCAAAAATCTCGAGATCGAATTCCAAATTTTCCGATTTTTGGGCATCCAAAAAATAAAGCCCCCGGGGGCTCTATTAGAGGAAATACGGTAAACGAACTTACTCCCTGGTCACACTCCTTGGTTTTGGTCGCGGTTGACTTTTTGAACTTCTTTTGTGATCAGAAATAATTTTTTTTGGTATTATTTTTATGTTTTTTCGCAGCAAACAATAGCTCAGGATCTAAGCTTTCTTGTGCATTAAATTATATTGAAAAATGTTAGCAAAAGGAATAGGATAGTACAAAAATTGGAAGTTGGTCGATTCACCCATAGTCTTATGCAAGTAAGGACCTCAACATCGACCTACTTACAACTTTTGTACTATTACATGCACATTGTCATATAAATTAATTTATTTTATGTAGAAGATGGGTTATATCCTGATCTATTGTTTAGTATAAAAATTGTTGTTTAGTATAAATGCTTTAGTATAAAATGGTTTAGTATAAAAAGCATCTTATATAGTATTTGGCATGTGTGGGTGGGTGGATGGGTAACGCTTTTTTACTTCGAAGGCCAGAACGGGTCGTAGATAGCGAAATCACTTTTGTCGCTAATACCATCGTGTTCCCCAGAATGTCAGCTTTCGTTTAAAAAAAAGAACAGGCGAAAAAATGAGTTCTAAGATATACCTATTTTTATGAATGAAGTCATAGCCCCTCATTGAAATTTCGAAATACTATAGAGGCGCCGATAGGCTCTGTCTTCTAGTACAAAATACTAGAAAAGAGAATCTCTGATCAAAAAAGAAGTTCAAAAAAGTCGACCAAGACGAATGACTGTGACCACAGCATTATTAAGTTGATCATTGTGAAGTCCAAGATCCCAATCAGGGCCGCGATTAGTTACGTGTGGCCTTGATTGGTGCAACCTTCAACTCAACATCCACCCTCGTCCATTGATTTAAAAGGCTTTCTACAAAATTAACTCCCTTAATTCGGTTCTACCGGAGAATCCGGTCCCATTTTTGCCATGGTCCCCCCTGTTGTTTTTTTGCCTTGGTCCCCCCTGTTGTTTTTTTGCCTTGGTCCCCCCTGTTGTTGTTTTTTTGCGATAGGGTAGGTTTTAGACAATCCAAAACAATAACAGGGAAGCAGGGCAAAAAGAAAAGGGGGAACCAAGGAAAAAAAACAACAGGGGGGACCAAGGCAAAAATGGGACCGGATTCTCCGGTAGCACCCTTAATTCTTAAATGGATTACCCCTTGCACCTTTGGGGGAAATTTATAAAAAATATACCTCCTTCCCCGCCGCAATCAACACCCCCCCCCACACCCCTTAAAAACCTGAGGCGGTGAGCTCGAGTAATGTTTATGGTTTCATTGCACATGGGTATATATAACTTAAAAGTTATTAATCACTGCGTCACCGCCAAAATACCACAGCGAGAGGCTAAGCTCTATCCAAATTAAATACTTTTTTACTAACCTTTTTTTTTGTTAAACTCGAAAAGGAAAGCAAACCTTTCGAAAGAAAACAAAAATAAATAAATCCCACTAGCTTGTAATAGCTTCTTTCCACCCATGGTCTGATGCAAGTAAGGAGTTAAAGAGTTGACTCAATTTCCTTTTTTCTCAGCTACGTCATCGGCTGTGTTTCTAAATAAAATGCAGGGCTCAGTTTTATTCCAGAAAGTCTCCTTTTAATTTTCTAATCGAGGCCATCCTGTCTCTATACCAAGCAAACATCTCCAGTTACCGTGTTTAACACCTTAGTTAATCTTCTTTTACTAGAAGATTTGTAACTCTGTTTTTTCGCTTCGAAATTGTATTCGCTTACTCATCCCACCTTTGCTAAATTAGTAAGCCAGGATCCTCCCCAACAAACTATTCCACCAATTACACATAGTTCAACAATCTATGGATACATCCAAAAGCACTCTGTTTTGTATTAAAAAGGTGTGCTTCTCCATTTTTTCCACTTTTTTTTCCTACAAATGTAATTTTTCTGTTTCATTCTGCTTATTAGATTTTCGATCATGGAAATTTGAAATTTTTTCACATTCCATACTAACTTACTTTTACAGTTTGCAGCTCAGTGGAATAAGCCTAATTCAATTTTTTGTGCATTATATTGTTTTTGCCGCTTTTAAACACAAGAGGATGATCAGTAATTTATTTGCTCACTTTATTGCTATTTCAACCCTTTGCTCCATGGTGGTATCTTTTGCTTTGGATTTTCGCGTAAGTCTTCTATTTATTTTATTTTTTATTAGAACATTATATAAGGAAACATGATATAAGGAATAAATATTAAATTTTAAAGTGCTGATTTAGTAGAAAACCAAGTTTTAAGTGAGACCAATGAGAAAATAAAATATTTTATGCTGAAAATTGTTCTATCGTTTTCATTTTAAAGATCTGAGGTCGTAGAAATAACAGAAAATGTTCAGAAATTTAAGTCAATTTCCTTCATTCCCCTGGCCGTAGTGACCACCTCACTGAGTCGTATCCATCAAACCCAAGCAACCAAGCCCCCTGCGCCCCCTTTGGTTAGAGATGCGCGCACTCACTCACTTACCTTAGACATAATTCCGAGCAAGACTCTTGATCAAAAATGCATTTAGAGGCTCTTTTTGCCCAGCTCCAGTGACCAAAACATGGCAAAACAGGCAAATGGTCGAAACTTCAAAATGCCCAAAACTCAATTTTTTATTGACCAGAACACAAAAATAATGTCTTTTTTGAACTCCTGAGGTGATTTTAGGTTGATATAGGGTGTTTGGAAACACTTTAAACAAATTCATTTAGGGGTATACTCGGTAGGGTCGAGTTTCCTTGTAAAAAACCTTTAGCCAGAGTATTCCTCTCCATAGTGTCAGCTGGAATCGATCCCCGCGGTGGATACTTCAAAGAGAGTTGACCGTAAACCCTAATAATTCTAAGAATAACATTTCGAAAATCGAAAAACTAAAATGCCATTATAAAACTTTTTTTAACTAAAAGATGATACATAAAAATATTAAACGTTTAATTACAGGGTTCGCCATCCTTGTCGGACTTTTTGTTTTGCTCATAACTTTTTGAATTTATTATGTTTTGATGAGATCTTTTTTTTATTCGATAGAGGACACCATAGGCAATCGAATGACACCAAACATGCATATTAACATTTATTGAAACATCAACAAAAACAGCAGACAAAATCAACGAAAACCCAGCAATTTTCATTCAATATTCCCATATTCTTGTTCACGCTTCTTCCTGAACTGATGCATCGTTGAAGGCGACGGCCATGGCTGTTCATTGCGTTGGACCATGTCAGGCACCAGTTCTTTGAAATGCTCGACGATTCGTTGCTTCAGTTCCTCGAGATCAACGACTGCGTTCGGTAGACTTGATCAGCTATCCATCCCCAGAGAAAGAAGTCGCACAGAGTGAGATCAAGGCGAATACGGCGGCCAAAGCATAAGGAGCAGGACGATTTGCTGAACTTCTTCCCATCCACCGGTTTCGGAACTTGCGGTTTAGCCAATGGAGGACGTCTCCTCCGTGCGACTTCTTTCTCTGGGGATGGATAAAGGATCAAGTCTAAACGCAGCCTGCCGATCTAGGAACTGGCAACGGAAATCGTCAGCATTTCAAGAACTGCCGCTGACATGGTCCAACGTCTGAACTATGGCCGTCGCCTTCAACGATGCATCGGAGCAAGGAAGGCGTCGAACAAGAATATGTATTGAATGTTTGTTGGAGCGTTGTTGATTTTGTCTGCTGTTTTGTTGATGTTTCAATAAATGTTAATATGCATGTTTGGTGTCTTCGATTGCCTATGGTGTCTCTATCGAATAAAAAAAAGATCTCATCAAAACATAATAAATTCAAAAAGTTATGAGCAAAACAAAAAGTTCGACAAGGATGGCGAACCCTGTATATATCTATCTATCACTTTTCCTTTTAAAAGGGGCTTTTAAAATTTAGCAAGCAAAACTAAAGATTTAAATTTTGGTTTGTTTATGAACCCATGTTCTGGTTCAGTTATTAAATCAGCTGTACAAAAAAACAATACCGTATTTTCTCTAATAGAAGCCCATGGGCTTCTATTTTTCAACTCCCCTCTGGGTTTGGACTTATATTAGAGACTGGGCTTCTATTTTTCAACCTCAAAATTTTCATGAACAATCGAATCAATTTTTTATTAAATTCAACAAACAACTGTACAAGTAAATAAATTTAACAATCAATCGAAACATCGCTTTCATAACCATTCGACGCAAAAATTTGTTATAAAAATTCACTGCATGAAAAACGATGTAGATAAAATGACTTTGGGTGGGCTTATATTAGAGACTGGGCTTATGTTTTTCAACCCCCCTCTGGAGGTGGGCTTCTATTAGAACTGGGCTTCAATTAGAACTGGGCTTCAATTAGAGACTGGGCTTATGTTTTTCAACGCCCCTCTGGAGGTGGGCTTCTATTAGAGACTTTCAATTAGAGACTGGGCTTCAATTAGAGACTGGGCTTCAATTAGAACTGGGCTTCAATTAGAGCTGGGCTTCAATTAGAGACTGGGCTTATGTTTTTCAACCCCCCTCTGGAGGTGGGCTTCTATTAGAGACTGGGTTTCAATTAGAGACTGGGCTTCAATTAGAGACTGGGCTTCAATCAGGAGCTGGGCTTATGTTTTTCAACCCTCTGAGTGGGCTTCTATTAGAACTGGGCTTCAATTAGAGACTGGGCAATAGAGCTAGGCTTCAATCAGAGACTGGGCTTATGTTTCAACCCCCTCTGAGTGGGCTTCTATTAGAGACTGGGCTTCAATTAGAGACTGGGCTTCAATTAGGAGCTGGGCTTCAATTAGAGACTGGGCTTCAATTAGAGACTGGGCTTATGTTTTCAACCCCTCTGGAGGTGGGCTTCTATTAGAGACTGGGCTTCAATTAGAGACTGGGCTTCAATTAGAGACTGGGCTTCAATTAGAGACTGGGCTTCAATTAGAGCTGGGCTGTTTTTCAACCCCTGAGGTGGGCTTCAATTAGAGACTGGGCTTCAATTAGAGACTGGGCTTCAATTAGAGACTGGGTTTCAATTAGACACTGAGCTTCAATTAGACACTGGGCTTCAATTAGAGAAAATACGGTAATTACAAAAATTGCATTATCTCATTTAAATTTGAATATTAAATTAAAAAATCAAAAATGTATTTTTTCGGACAATTTTTATAGCATACTCAAATTTACGCACTAAATTGTTATGATTTATTCAAAGCGCACGAAAAATACTTTTAAATAAGCTAGTTTTAAAGTTGTACAAGGTTTTAAAGTTAATAAATATATGTTTTTAGCAAATTCCTTGGACCAAAGCTTCCAGAACAGATAACGTAATAGACTGCTATACAGAACTAGACAAGACATTTGTGGATTCCACAGTGACTTACAGGTTGAGCAGTGCCAAGCAAATGTAAGTGACTATAGCTGTTAGGGCAGTAGACACTATAAGATTCAATATTGCAGGTCCAATAGACCATGTATGTTGAGGATTCCCACCCAGACACGCATTACCTTCAGTCCCACACTATTTACCTCAAATATGGTAAGCTAGTGTAATTATACACAAAACAAGGTAAATAGAGAATAGTTTTTAGACATTCGTGCGTATTATTGCCGGCTCATCAATCACCTTTATGCCACTGGCCACCCCAAGGATATTCTCAAGTAAGTTAAATATGCCTAATCCTCTCTTTAATATGTTCTAATGGTTGGTTTTAGAAGATATGCAAGAAGAGGAGTATGGTCTGCCCTACCATGTGTCCTGCTCACATGCCTACCTTGTATTTGCAGCTAATGGGGATGTGCCTAGAGAACAGCTGGAGTTCAGTCTAGCGCCAGCCACAGATCTAGACAGGGCGGATGCCAGCAGGACGGACTGTGACGACGACGGCCTCAACTATGCCCTTTTGTCTAGTTATTAAGCTTATTTTGCTGAAACCCAAAAAAAATTCACCTATGTAAATGACGTATCATCAAGATTGTGCAATTAACAAAGTCGAAAATGTTTATTATATATATAATTTTTTATCATCCTAATGTAAACTGATCAAGATGTTCCTAATGCTTTTAGGGTCTTTACGGGTTGTTTCGATCATAAGCCAATTAAATATTGTACTGTTATTTTTAACATTTCCCAATGCATGTCGAATTATTTTTGTAATTTAACTTTCCATCTTTATTATCGTTGTTGTTTCGATCTCGTTTGTATATTTTGCATGGTAGATTGTCTATGTTTGTTTGCTAAAGTAAATGCACATTTTTAACTTTCATGACTTTTAAAATTTGGGTCCTGTCTTTTGCGCTACTTGATACACTCCCACGGTGGGTCAAAATTCAAAAAGTGCAAATTTGATGCGACATTCTGTTTTTTTGAACGAACTTTGATTTTTTACTTTTTTGTGAAATTTTTTTTTTTTGAACTATCCCATTTTTTATGAGTTATTTATTAGGTCAAAATTGAAATAGCTCAAATTAGACAACATTTAGAATTGAAATCGAATTTTCTTATTTTTCAGTCAATTTGGTCAGGTGCCACACCGCCTCCCCCGTCAGGATGGAGATTTTCTGCTTTTTTCCTTATACTCAGCCAAAAATTTTTTTTCGCAAAATCAAAAAGTGGATTCAGACGTGAACAAGCACTGGATAAAAATGACCTAAAATTTTGGCTTGAGTATAGAATCCCCCCCCTTCACGCAGAGTGCTCGGATGGAGGAGATAACTTCCTATTCGTGTTTCTCGACCTCGATATCATGAGAAAGCCGGCTGTTTTTAATTCTG
>JAMRYI010001777.1:0-11522 GCA_029231635.1 Ditylenchus weischeri
CCAGGTTCAAATCGCCTTGAGTGCACACCAGGGTCACCAACTGACATCTGATATCTGATTACCCCATTTTTCGGATATCTTACATCTGATATCTGGTTCTAATTAAAAAAAAATCAGCTGCATGATACATTATTTGCCTTTATTTCTGGTATTTTATAAATATATAATTTTCAAATGTATTTTTCCTTTCATCACTATGTACAGTTGCGGACAATTGATTAGCGTCAGGACATGTATTTCTTATCTTGTTGTTTTTGAACACAAATAATGAATGTTTTCAAAAAACCAAATACGCAGTTTGATAGAGCTTTCCAGGGTCTACAAAACTGTTTTCAAACTTAAAAAAAAAATATTTTTGTTGTTTTGTTTTGAGCACGTTTTACGGGCGTTCTATTTTACCGACAATTGATTGGTGTCAGAAAGTTTTAACATAACAAAATCAACATTTAATCCATAATGGTTTTAATAATTGTCGATTTTTATTTACTGTTTGTAAGCCCTGTTGCTCAGCTACAATTTGGTATATCAAACTCACTTTTATAATTATTCTAGGAAAAGTTATGAAAATCAACATAAAAGTGCAGATTTATAGTCAAAATCAAAGTAAATCTAAGGAAAACGGTTGTTTGGTCACATAAATATGAGCTGTTCTTAAAGTTTTCAATATCCAAGTTTACCAAATGATGCATTTTCTAAAAGCGCCTTTATTTATCTACAGAATGACATGTCGATCGTTGTTATAGGTGGACCCGGCACTAAAATACGGATAGGTTGGAGTTGAAAGACCTAAACACCCATTTTTACTTTGTTTTAAGCCATTTTCACTTCTTCCAACTTCAACCTATCGTATTTAGTGCTGGGTCCACCTATAACAACGGTCGACATGTCATTCTGTAGATAAATTCTAGCGCTTAGAAAATGCATCATTTGGTAAACTTGGATATTGAAAACTTTAAAAAGCTCGTGTTTATGCGACTAAACAACCATTTTTCTTAGATTTTCTTAGATTTACTTTGATTTTTGACTAGAAGTCGGCACTTTTATGTTGATGGTCATAACTTTTCCTATAATAATTATACGAGTGAGTTGGACCTACTAAATTGTAGCTGAGTAACAAAGCTTACAAACAGCTATTGAAAATTTACATTTATTAACTACTATGGATTAAATGTTGATTTTGTTATGTTAAAACTTTTTGAAGCCAATCAATTGTCAGGCAAAAACATGTATGCCACTAATATTGTTACAAAATCCACACTGTATAAAACACTAATGGAGAAAAATTAAAAAATATTTTTGTTCTACTTGAAGAGCGCCACAAAAATGTATATTCAGATTTTTAAAATCACAACTTTTTTCCTTTGAAAAACAGCAAAATACAAAAAATAAAGTTTTGACGCCAATCAATTGTCCGCAACTGTATATTTCACAGCGTATTATATCGTCTGTCATCAGTTTCATTGGATTTTACTATTACATTCTTTCAGAAGCAATGAAACGCAAGGCTAACGATAAAACTAGCTGGTGGTATTACTTCGAGCAAGTGGACAACAAAAAAAAACTCAATGCAAAGCATGCAAAGACATGCCAACACAATGATTTTCCACCTTTATTAACTTCAATAAAACATCGTTGAATAAATAACAGCAGTGAGGTTCTAGCAACAATGAGATTTCAACAACAATGAGATTTAAACAACAATGACATTCTCCTTTTCATCATCTATTTCTGGGCTGATTGAATCCACCACTTCCAGGAGGCCTTGGAGACCTTCTTTGAATAATCAAAGCATTAAACCAGCCTCTCTGTCTATTAGCAAGATTCAAATTAATCCGAGGCACATTGATTACCACTTGTTGTTGAGGAACGTTTCCTGAAACTTCAGCATTTTAGCAATCAAGCAACTAGTACTTTACCTGCTTGCTGCTCGCCACTTCTTAGACCTGTTGGCTGATCCCATCGCTTAGAGTAAGCAGCTTCAGTTACTCTTGCAAGATTTATAGGCATAGCACTAGTATCAACATAATTGATCGCTCTTTGAAGAACTGGTATAACGAAACCATTCGCTTTCTTCGAAGATTTCTATCGAGGACAGAGAAACTGGCTTACTCAGCTCATCTCAAACATCACAGTGGATCGACCAATACCTGTGAGCCTTTCCTTTCCTGAGCTCTGAGTTCAGTGTTCTGTGCCATGATCCCAGAGCACTTGTTGATTTTGGATTGCCTTGCATAAGAGATTCATTATGATTCCATATATCCATTCGGAATTCAGGCAAAAACGCTTGTCCGTTTGGACGCACGCCTCCCATCCAAGTCTGTAAAAAAGTCTGTCTTTTCTTGCAAAAATCTCACTAGTTTGGTTACCTCACGCATATATTGTATGAATTCATTCGCTTCTGCAAACTGAGTTCAATGAGGAAGCGTAAAATTAGTCAGATCGGAAAAAGCGGCCAGAATTTGGTTAGTTGGAAGCAACGGCAACACACGAAATTCTCAAATATATTGGTTGAAGGCTGGCTCCCTATTGCACTTCTTCTTCAACTTCAGCATTTTAAGTTTCTTTGTGAGACAGTAAGAGCAGTGAAAATAGCACGATAGATGAATGACATCGCCTAAGAGAACCTGGTAAATATCTGACCAATGAGGTGAAATACAAGAACATACTTCCAAGGTGTCTCCTTATACTCAGACGTACTGCTAATTCGAAGTCGGTCATTACGTGCTTCACATTCCATTTTCGGCCAAACTTTCGCTGAATTATCTCAGAGATTGCTCGCAGCACTTCTGTATGAGCACTTTCTGTTCTTTCACCCATAAAGACCACAATTGCAGGAATGAATGTGTTGCAAAGACGCATGTGCCAAGCATAAATTTGACGCAATCCCGCTGGTCGACTGAAAAATGTGCCGTCTCCTGCGATAGAACTACACTGTAAGAACTTCTAAAGCTTGACTGTAAGGGAAAACGATAAAATGAAAGAAAAACGAACCTCCATCATGAACATCGAGGACATGATGACCACTTGTTGCTCCAGAGTCACAAATCACGAATCGTAAGCCATCCGTATGAACTTTCCAAATATCGGGAATACACAAGTTAGGTGGATTCGTTTGACCAGCTGGATACAATTTTACAGTTAATTAGATGTTGGCGTTAAAAACTTGCCTCCTTAAATCTTTGCCTTCTGTTACTGCTGCGATGATGGAAAAAAATCATCATTAAAAAAATCAAGCAAAGTCAACACAACTAAAAGTTACCATTGGGTTCTGAATTTCCAATTTGAGGGCTTGGTCGACGGCTACATCCACTTCCATTTACAAAGGATGCCCATCATGGTTGGGGCTTTCAACAGTTTCATGATCGTAGACCTGCTCATTTGCTCCGATGGGAATTTTCACCCATACTCTTTTTCTGCATTTTGGCTTTCGGCAACGGTACGTGATTTGCGTGTACATTATCCGGCCGCTTTCGCCGAATATATTTGTCGATTCCTTTTCATAGAGCTTATACCCATAAAGTAATTGAATCTTCACAAAACCGAATAGAAAACTCTACAATTTACCTGAGTATACCATAACCAGCTGATTTCTTTCACTTGCTATGAATCTTGGCTCCATGGGACTCGGCCAATCACTCCACGCTCAGAAACCTGATTGCTTAGAGCCCCACTGAAAATCCAAGTTAAGTTTCAAGAGCAATTTTCACCGATTTCATTTTTTTCAGTGCTTGAGTTGCTGAAAACATCGCATTCATTGTCGCTTTCGCTAGCCATTTCGATTAACCTGAAAAACATGATAATAAAGTAAATAAAATTGAAATAGTAATGGCCCGGTTGATGAAAAATTCCAATTAGTATTCGGCCCAGTCGATAAAGAATCGAATTAAGCTTTGGCCCAATTGATAAAAAATCAAAATGCTTTACGGACGAGTTTGGCGTTGCGCCTGTTTTCAAATCCCAATTGTTAAAAAGTTCAATAGTACATTGTGCCAATTTTTTAGTTCGAATTTATGAAGTTCGAGTTCGCAATAATACCAGTTATCAAAGGACAAGAAATGGTACACCCGGGGCCGCCTTATTAGAGGAAATACAGTTTTTGAGAAAATGTTTTAACAGAACGCCAAATTTGTACACATTCAAATTCGAATCGTTCGCTTCTGATCCAACGACCGGTATACTCACTCGTAACCAGTGCTCGGAAGTCGTACTCGTACTTGATACTCGTACTCGTATCTTCGAGTACGATATTTTTGCATAGGACTCGGCCAATCACTCCACGCTCAGAAACCTGATTGGTTAGTACGAGTACGAATACGAAATACGAGACCAAATAATAAGAGGTACGAGGGGTTGCAGTTTACAATCCACCGTATCCATATTTATATTCTTCGACTGTCTTACCATGTTTTTCAACTGGGCCGTGGCAAAAATAGACTCTATATGCACTTTATGGTCAAGAGTACTCTCGGAATCATGTCTAAGGCAAGTGAGTGTGCGCATCTCTAACTCTCAAGCCCCTGCGTATTGGGAGGGAAGGGAATAAAGGGGCCACTAATCACACAGGGGCCACTAACAAAAGATGTTGAACATAGTTTTGAATACTGGGGCCTACTCAGATAAATAAACTCTGGTATGCATGCTTTTATGCATCCAGAGTCATTTTCGAGTGATTTGTGTCTAATATGTGTGTGCGCGCATCTCAACCATAGTTGGGCATTTTTAAAAACCACCACCGCCGCCGCCGCCACCGCCGGCGGCGCCGCCATCCACCACCGCCGCCGCCGGCGTGCCAACGGCGTAAAAATTCTGCTAAATTTCGCCACCGCCGCCACCACCGATGCGCTGCTGCCGCTATCGCCGCCGCCGCGGTGCCGCCGGCTATTGCGTTAACGTCAAAAAGTTTTATTAGTATAAGACTACAGTGAATGAACCAGTTATCTAGTTTTTCATATTTTAATAAGATGACCATTTAAGACAAGCATTGTTTTACTATTTAATAAAATTGGTCCTGTCGGAGTTTTCTCCCCTGAAGAGAGCATAGCCATAATACTAAACAGTCTTTCCACTCCTGCACTTGTAGCTGGCGTTGCTACAAGATGTCGAAAGCCATCTGAAATCGAGGAATATGTCTAAAAATGAAGTCATATTAATAAACTCACTAAAGTTATTTGTATTTTACCTCGATTCTGGCTTTCAAAGTCCCATGGATTACAGGTGCCAATGAAATCATCACTATTTATTTCATTGAAAAAACGTTCTACTTGTGCAGTATCAAGTGAGCCCAGTGGCTTTTTTATCGAAAGAGTCAGTGAAAAAAGCTGTAAATGATTACCTCAAAGAACAGAATGCTGGTGCTATTAGAACAACATGGCCAAAACATTTGGAAATGAATGCTCGAGACGCAGCAACTGGTTACGTTCACGAAAGTGCTTCTTCACGTTCAATTCCTTCACAGCTAAAGAGATAAACGGCATTGCAAAAGAAGCTGTTGATCTATATCTCAGCCAAATGCGAAAAGACTTACAAGACAAAGAAAAAATTTAGAAAATTTTTGTATTTAGTTATCTTTCATTGTTCGTTCTCAGCCATTTATTCTGACTATTTGTCCAGTTGATATTTAAAAAAAAATCTGAAATTATGACATTTGAAAATAGTGCACTTTTTGCGCAATCAAGAACACAAAGTTTTTGCCGCTAACGCCAAGGCGCCTCCACTGCCGCCGCCGCCACCGCCGCCGCCACCTCCACGTGCGCCGCCACCGCCGCCACCGCCGCCGCTTTTTAGTCTACCACCGCCGCCGCCACCACCGCCGCCCTCATATTCGCCGCCAGCGCCACCGCCACCGCCGGCGGCAAATTTTTGCCGCCGGTGCCTGGCGGCGGCGGCGGCGGCGATCCAACTATGATCTCAACCCCAAGCCTCCAAGCCTCCTGCGCCCTGAAAGGTTCTTGGGGGCTTGAGGTGAGATGCGCACACCCACATACCTTAGACACAAATCACTTGAAAGTGACTCTGGATGTATAAAAATGTATGCATACCAGAGTTTATTTATGTAGGCCCCAGTTAACAAAACTATGTTCAACATCTTTTGTTAGTGGCCCCTGTGATTAGTGGCCCCTTTATTCCTTCCCTCCCAATACAGCCCTTAATCCTTTAAAATTCAAAGGCGCCAATTCAAAATTTTCAAATTTTGACTGAAAAACCATGATACCCCCCCTGTGGTTCGAAAATTTTTTTCTCTCAGAACCGAAAAAAAACCATCCTCATGAAATCGTGGTCGAGAAACACGAATATGAAGTTATCTCCTCCACCTGACCCCTCCCCGTGGGGGGATTGTAAACTCAAGCCGTACGAGGTACGACTACGAGTACGAGAGCAAAAAAATTGAGGTACGAAGTACGCGTACGACCAAATTCAAAAATTCCGAGCACTGCTCGTAACGCCTGTAAATTTTAATGTTAACCTGAAGCAGCCTCCTAAATATATTTACCTGAACGGACATGTCTTAGCTCCGGCATCTGCGCGCCAACTCTCAAGAGAAACCCACGGTAGAGCATGTGAATATGGACGTAAGTTCCAAAATTAGCGATTAAAAACCGGTTCGAAATATGGACAGTCAACTGGCTTGATAAATACTTGCCTCTTGACTACTCACGCTGAAAACTCGGAATGCGAAAATTTGCACATCAAAGCACATCAAACGAATTACTATAATTTACCAGTAGATTCCCCTGTTTTGTTGAGGAGAATACTCGAAAAGTTAGGCTTACTTTGTTCAGTATACCGATGACACGAAACATGCCCTATGGTACCCCATTAGTTGTTTTGTATTTCCTATCGGTGTACCGATGACAAGTCCAAATAGTACCCTTTAACGGTTTCGAGTTAAATAGATTTGTGTTTTTAATTAAAAGGTTTAAGATAAGTTTTATCAAGCAGCGTGATACGAGCGAGGGCTCGCCGCGAGGCGAAATGAGTAAGTGTAAGAGTGAGTACGTGAGATACGAGAGCAGGTAGGTTTGCCATGGGAGTGAGTAGGTGAGACAGAAGAGTGGTTATAATATATTAGTTGCATTAAGCAGCGTGGACGCGAGCGCAAATCCCCAAATTTGCGGTCGACCACCTTGGAGTGAGTATTTACCCAAGGTATTAAAAGGGTAACCTACTCAAGGTATTAAGATTCCAGTTAAGGCGAAAACACAATGAGGAGGCTGTTTGCGGATGCTAAATCATATTTGTCACACGAAAATGGAAAATCTCGTAGCTAAGATTCAGGGCTACAAAATGAGCTATTGATAAAGTAGATGTTGTTTAAAAAATTGAGATAAAAAGGAAAGAATGCGCTGAAGTATCCGCACTCAAATTCGAGTTAGGATTCTTGGGCGGATTATTAAAATTTTATCCGAGTTTTTGAAGCAATATTTAATTAGTCAATAGCTCATTTGGTAGACCTAAACCTTAAATATATGATGTGAGAAGCTACATAAGCGGAAAATAAAAAAAACCCCCACCAACTGGATAATTTTGGGGAAAAAATAAAAAAAGCGAGGATTCTGTTTCGGAGATTCTTAGTGAGTAGCCTGTTTTAGCATCCGCAAACAGAATCCTCATTGTGAATGCGCCTTTAGTCAAATACCATTTTTCACCACATGATTTCGGGTTGAATAGTACGGTTTGTTTGACCCTTAGATATGATAAAAAATTTGTAGAGGAATCGACCGCACACCGGGAAGGCTTTAGTACATCACCCATCTCCGAAAATTTTTCTCGCTACGTCCTAGTATTGTAGTATTCACCATAATAATTATCCATAGAGGAAAATTTTTGACGTTCAATAAGAATCTCAATTAGGGCTTACTCTTTACCATATAATGTTTTTTATAGTATACAGGAACATATCGGCATTAAGAAGCAGAGTTACTTATTTCCCTCGTCTAAATTCAATCTCACCAATGTGAATGCAAAAAGGGAAGGTAATCATTTGCTAAGTACTTCACCTTACAGTGGAACTTCTTAGTGATCAAGAGTCGACTTTATAACAACTTTTCCTAAAAATGTTTAATTTAGGGTTGTCATTTTCCCGGGAAAAAATGATCGTGAGAATTTTCCCAGGAAAATGATTTCACCTGAAAAAAAGAGAAAAAAAGAATTTATTGCCTTTTAACGACACTCAACCAGAATCCAAATGCGCATGTACAGCAAAACTTTATTCAAACCAAATTAACATCCTATTCATCGGTAAACAACACATCAAATTCCTCCACACCACTATATTCCTCGTCAGTTGGTTCTTCTTCGGATTCAGGCTCTTCCATTTCATACTCTCGCTTTCAGCTAACTTGCTCGCGAGCAGTACTCACAAAGTGTGTTGAAAACACAATTCCCCAAATGCTATTTTGAATTAGTAGGGGTGCCCGTGAATTAAAATAATTACGTTCGGTACTTGGAAAAAGTTGTTTTTAACTAAAAAATCAAATTTTTACCATTGTTTTTAAGGCATTCCACTAGATTTTAGCAATACAGTCGACGTTGGATACAACGGACCCTGAAAATTTCAAAATGGGAGTATAGCAGAGCTCGTAAGTGCTCTGATCTCAAAAGTTCTGATTTAGAGCACACTTTGTCGTACTGAAACAAGCTCTTATTCAAATTCATTTTTTCCCGTATTTTCTTTATTTTCTCCCAATCATTTTCCTGAATTTTCCCGGAAAAATGATCTTTCCCAGAATTTTCCTCTGACAACCCTAGTTTAATTACAATGTAGTTTTTGTCATAAAACGTTTTTTGCCATTTTAATTATTGGCAAAAAGACTTTTATTTATTATGATGGATTTTCATAAAAGTTTTATTCGAAATATGAATGAGCCAAAAAAGTATGTTATGCATTTACTGGTAATCAAGCCTGAGAGTTAAAAATATTCGTATTATGATTTGCACTCCCCCAGGGTGACTAACTTGCCGTTATTTAGTGGCATTGCCGTTATTTCGCACAATTTTGCCGTTATTTTTTTTTTTGAAAATAATGACATTTTGTCTGGTTTTGGATTATTAAATTAAAAAATGCCGTTATTTTGGAACATGTCGCGTTATTTTCAAAATTTGAGTTGGTCACCCTGACTCCCCCCTCTTTAAAGGAGGGGTGAAAGTAGAGTTGGGATATTCGCGCGAATATTGAAATGGCCGCAAATATTTGCGCGAATATTCGGAATGTTCGCGAATATTGCCTTACTACTCTTGCAAACTGTGTTACAGTCAACTATCCCAATACAGTCAACTCTGAGTCAGCAATACAGTCAACCATCACAATACAGTCAACTCTTATTCAAAAAATACAGTTGTTTGAATGTTCGCACTGCGAACATTTCTCCCGAATATTCGGATTGGGCTCTGATATTCTGATATTTTTGATGCTAATCCAACTTTTAATTCTGTACAAGTGTGTCTGATATTGCAACACCGATTTGTCAACAAAATATGGCTCTAAAACCACATTTAAAGAACACAAAACTTGGATTAATCGTTCCATGTCGAGACTATCTCCTTAACAGCTTTCACCCCTCCTTTAAGCAATAATATTTTAAATTGGAATTTAGAATCGCACATATCCGCCTGCTCCCAGCGGCACCAGCAGCAGTAATGAAGCAGCAATTACCTCAGAAAGTACATCCTTTTATGGGAGCAGTGATGAGGCAACCAACCTAATGACAGTAGCCCCGTTTGCCACCCTCCCTCAAAGTAGTTCAATATTTTACTTTGATAATATTTTAAAGTATCCAACTGTCAGGCATTGCAAATCGCAGACTACAAGCGGAATTGAAGCAGTTGGAGGAGTATCCACTGGCCCGATGCCAAGCTAGTCCTAGGGAAGAGAATATATTACAGTGGACAGCAGTGATTGAAGGGCCGGAAGGCAGTGTTTATGAACGAGGAACCTTCTTTGTGGAGCTGGTATTTTATTTGCATTTTTAAGATTTTTATATACAGGGCTGTTATAAAGCGCTTGACTTAAAAAGAATTTAAAAAATTTCCCAAACCAAAAAATTAATACAGAAAACACAGAGTTCTTGGAACCGAACAAAACTTTTGAATCATGCTTGATAGATAGAAAAAAGAACTATGCCCCCTTCAAACTCCCATGAGCTTGCACCCCACACTCCTGGAGCGGTAGTAACAATCAAAATATATGCAGTGATAAATCCAATTTGCCTAAAAAGGCAAAATTGGCAAAAAGAGCAATTACTTTTGTCTTTATTTGCCCTTTTTAATTTACAAAAAGGCAAAATGCACATGCCTGGGTTATACAGTAGCCATATGTGGAAATGTTTTACTTAAAATGCAGCTAATATTAAGACTTTTTTAAGGCAAACCTTTTCTGCCGTAAACTACTTTTTGCCGTAAAAAACTTTTTTCGCAAATTTTTCTTAATCTATGAATTTTCAAGGCAAAGAAAATACGCGTAGCGGCAGAAAAATAATTTTGTCTTTTTGTGGTGGAAAAAAAGTAAATCTAGGCAAAAAAACTCTTCAAATCAGACGACTATCGTAAAATAATTTGAAAAATCGATATTGATCTAAATGTTCCTTCAATCCAGCTATTCTATAACTTCCGAAAACCTACAGCTGTTGTACCCTTTTCTAAGTCAGATTTCCGATTTCACTCTTTCTTTGTTCGTACACCAAAAATTTATTATGCTCTTCCAACCGAAGTTGTTAACTGTAATGCTTTTCAGGAAAAACTTAAAGAATGTGATCTAAATGCTTTTCATTGTAATTATTAAAGGAAATACAGTTGCGGAAAAAAGTTACCGCCCGATCAGAATTTCTACATTTTTTGAGAAAAACTGTTTGAATTTAATTATTTTTCAAACGGAGGGAAAACGAAATAGACAGTCTTGTAGAGAATTTCACGCTCTACAAAACTGGTATTTTTGTTCAAAAGATTCATTTAAAATTTATGCAAAAAATCGCAAAGTTTGAAACAATGCAAAAATAAGGTCACGAAAAAAGTTACCGCCCGATAACATTTTATTCCAAACAACGCACCAAAACAACATTTTAATATTTTGTAGCATATCCGTTAGAATCAATAACAGCCTGGCATCTTCTTGGCATTGACTCCACGAGCTTTTCCAGGCGTTCTTTCGGAATCGACTCCCATGCTTTCTTCACCGCTTTGAATAGTTCGTCCGACTTCTTGTGCTTGTGCCCACCCATTCTTCGTTCAGCTTCAACACAGATTCTCGATCGATTTAGGTCTGGAGATTGAGCGGGCCATTGCATAACATCGACGCTGTTGTCCTGGAGCCATTTTGTGATGATCTGGCCTTGTGCTTGGGATCGTTGTCCTGCTGGAAGATCTAGAAAAGTCACGAATAATAAAGGTCAGAGAGGAGTTAATCTACTAGTACCAAGTTTTCATCCGGATGCGAGTTTTCAAGATGTTCCAAATGAGAGAGCATTGTTTCCGAAAGGATCTGATGATACTGAAACCGATCCATCTTGCCATTCACCAGTCTGAAGGTC